>JAAGAY010145686.1:0-38423 GCA_011801015.1 Ardeotis arabs
AGAAAGCTATATATAGTCTACTATATATAGAAAAAGTGTAAGGCATAATTTAAAAATAATTTGTGTGCTCTAGTTGAAGTTGACAGTCATTTTGAAGAACTAATGCCAGGTCAGTTGAGTACAACGATGCTTTTCCTGAAACTCACCTTTAAAATCGACCAATTGACCTTCTGGTTCTTCTTTGAGAAGACTCATTTCAACAGCTTCAGTATCCTGCTTTCGGGTTTCAACACTGTTGTTCAGTCAAATAACCCACTGTGTCTATGTTTTAATTCAGCGCCGGGAAACTACTGGCTTTCAGCTAACTCCTATTGCACTCTCGATCCCTGAGCTAAGAATTTCATGGTCTTTATCTGGGGGCTTGGCTAACATTCCAGCCTTACTAAAACACCAGCCTCCACCCCTCCAGTCAAGCAATAAAAAGTTTAAAGCTTACTTTAGAGCCATTACCCACCCATTTGCAAACTCACACCTCAGCTGCTTAGTTAGATCACCAGTTATTCCTTTCAGGAAAAAGAAACAGAGTAGCAGAGAAGCATCTCACCTCAAGACAGGTTGAGGGAAAGATCACTCTGAATGCTTTCAGGCTTGTCCTCACAATAGCAAAAAATAGCAAATGCAAGAGTTGGGCACATTTATGGACTGATCCCATCACCACCTTGATAGCAGTCAAGAAAAAAAAAAAGGTGGTCTCAAAACTAAAACGATTTGCACTTATGGCAGACACCAGCTGTACAAAGTTTACCTGGCTCGGCACTGATCACCACTCAGTAACAAGGCTACTCAAGGGTGACAGGACATAACACAATCAATTTCGTTCACTTGTATTCCAAAGACCAGTTATGATGCAATAACTAAAACGTGACAGCAGGATCTCCAGACTTCTTAATTCTGCCTCTCCAAGAGAAACCTTGTCTCTAATGATGAACATGATGGAGAACATCATGGGTATGGAATCATATTAAAAAAAAAAAAAAATAATGACAGGAAAAGACAATGCAGGTTGCATGCCAGCATAACATTTGTTTTTGCTTTTCAATTTACTGGCACTTACTGGGAGACTGGGGTGAGCCATGAACATACAGAACACCTCAAACCTCAACTGGCTGAAATGCTTTCAAAAGGTGCACGGAGGCTGCAACCAGACCTCCAGCCTCAGCATGCCTATGGAGACCTGAGGCAATTTTTCCTCTAGACACCTTGGACTGCAGACACAAGGATGAAGTGGCCTAGACAAACAGACAGGGGAGTTGGAGTAGAGTTTACTGCCCATGCTGCTGTCTTCTCTATAACTACTGTTGATCTCTGCTGCACCCGACACAAGCATGCCTGTAGACAAAAGTGTATCTCGAATGCAGTGTTGGGTTTGATGGTATAGATCACCAGCTATGCCGGAGTGTCTGCTCACAGCCTTCAAACCATGGTGCGCAAAGTTCTCTGCCACTTGCAGGCAGAGTATGCGTATGGCTGTCCCATATATAAAGTCAGGTCCTTCTGCTTACCTCTCTTGCTGATCTCCTACACAATCCCAAGTGATCTTAGCAACCCATAACTTATTTTTTAAAAAAACATGCCAAACTATTCAAATTGGTGATCAAGTTCAAAATTCTTTATAGCAGTGCCTCAGGTCATGGGGTATTCAGGACAGTCAGCAATTTTTCTGAAATCAAGTCCCTTACTTAAGATGTCTAAATATGGGCATAAAAGCTTTACTCCAGACTCTTATTTTTGAGAGCTTTAGCCTACTTTTATTAAGCACTTTGAAAGCCGGGATTACAAGCTCACGGATGGTGCATTACATTAGTCCTGGAACTAATACTTTCCTCAAAAAGTCACTATTAAAAATCTAAATAATTTAAATCTATGTGCTAGCTGAAGTTAAGGGAAGGGGAGAGAAAAGGGGAAACAGAGCAAGCATGCAGACACATGCACTCATGTAGGTTTAAAGTGCAATGTCTAATGCCCTGCTAACCTTTACAATTAATTACATCTTCTCAATGATATACAGGCCTCAGTCATTTGTAAGTTATTGAACTTAAAAACCATCAGTGGCTGAGGCTAGTACAGCTACACAGACACACACTCAGGAATTTATACATAAGAAGTACTAGATCTAGCACATGTATAGTGCACTCTCTGTATCTGAGAAATCAAGTTTATTAATACATCCTCAATAGAATTACCATACATTTGACTAAAATATTTCTTTCCTAAATGTCTTTCCCCAATTGTAAAGTTGCTATTGTCAGAGAGCCCCCTGATACTACAATACAAATAATATTTTTTCATCTAGACAAGCTCAACCTTAAAACTACAAAGGCAAAAGGACCTGTATCTGAAATTGATCATATATGTGTTATTTTCTTTAACAAAAAATGAAAGAATTAGGGTGTTAAATTAATGTCTTGATCTGTGCAGTCAAATCAGGATTCTGTCTTCCCAACAAAGCAAATTTCCCACTTGTCAGCCCTCAATTGCAAAAGGAAGTGCAAATTTCTGATTACTGCCTACAGGCCTACAAAGGAAATAGGATGTGAGCGTCCGTGGGCAAAATAAAGACTCTTTTCCTGGAAGAGAACAGAACGGCCAAAGCAAGGCTGGAATGGAAGCACTGGAAGCAGTGCTTTTTCTTCATGAGGAAATTCACATCTCCTTACTCAGCTGAAGTCACCATTGGTTTTCTCAGTACAACCACACATTTGTATTGGTAGTAGCAAACGCGGAAAGTAAGTAAAATTCACTACAGGCAAAGACAGAAGCTAAGCACATGGGCAGAGAGATCTTCGAGCACTAATAAGAATGTAAGTCCAATGACAAACTCATAAGACAAATTTTCTTACAAAAATGACTATCAAATAGGTCATTTAAATATAGCACTGCCAAACTCCGAAGAGGAGTACCTATAAAACTGAAAAAGAAAAATCCCAGTATGTCCTACAGAAGAGGACAATAAATTACCAAGAATATGATGATGACAGTAGGTAAAAGCCCCCTGGTAAAAGTGTCTGGGTGCTCAGACAGGACTCCTTGCTTCGGATGTTACTGAGTGAGGAATAACTGGCCATGAAAACTGCTTTTTCTGCCTCTCTTCTCTTTGAGGGACAGGGATTTACAAACTTTCACCTAGGCAATGGGGAAGCTACGAGCTTGCTACAAGCCCACATTTCAGTTAAATAACTGTTTTGTTTTGTAAGAGGAATAGAAATTCAGTCATGAACAACCAGCCAGTATTATCAGTTACTAGAAAAAAAACAGCTAATTTTATTCCAAGTTATCATCCTTTCCTAAAATACTATGGATAAGTGTTTCTAAATGAAGGGGGGAAGGGTATTATATTCATAGCTCTCACAAGAAATAGTAAAACTCCTCTAAGGTGTGATGAAAAAACACCTACAAAAACAGAGAAACTAACACTGGGAAAAAGGGGAGAGATGAAAAGATTTCCTATAAACCAAGATTATTCAAAAATGCTAGGTTGTCATGGAAACTGCTCAGGGAGGGTCATCCAGCCTCACCTTTGGCTGCAAGGATCATCTGTCAATGCCAAAGCACTGCAAACAGCACAAACGCACTCAAAATTCATCCATCAAAATCTTTCCAGTCCAGGATGGTGCTCTCATCAGCACAGCATGAAATTAAGTTCTCTGCTCAAAGAGGCTCCTTTCAGCATGAAACAATTAGGTTTAGGAAGCAGTCTGATTTTAGTCTACTGCTAGAAGACAAAATAGTCTTAAAGAAGAGAAACTCTAAGCCTCATTTTTCACCTTTCTTCACCTGTAAGTCATTCTTCCCTCTCATTCCTTTCCCAAAAGTCAAATATATGTTCTAATTGCAAATGGAGATTTAATCACTTGGTATTTCAATCTGTTGTGGCATAATAGACACATACTGAAATGATCCAACCTTAAAATGTTCAGTTCTTAGGATTCTGCTCTACTTTCACAGCAGATATAGCAAATGAGTAAGTACAAAGGGAAAAAAGCACCCAAGAAACCACAACCAATCCCGCCCGCCCCACATACACTTGAAAAAATAAATTTACTTCCCCGGGGTCACTGAGCAGCCTATGAAAGGAAGTCAACAAACACGTATAGATTCACATCTCAAAATCTGGTCTGTAGCTACTCTGGCTCTGCTCGACTGCCACGCTCTCCTCCCTTCCCTAAATCAGTAATCGCAGCCTTCACAACTATGACAAATTTCAGCGAATCCGTGCCTTGAAGAGCTCTGGAAACGTGTAGGTCACTCACAAAAGCCCTAAGCCTACCACCTGTACCTCTCTTCAGTAAGAGGAGTAAAAAAACAGTTAAAAATATTTCATTATTTCAGGGTAAGCTCAGCTCTAAATGCTGAACCTGACACTTCCTCACGCTCCTCCCAGAAATTAGCTCTGCATGGGATCATCACAGTTAAGTGAAGCCAATGGATCTGATGCAGAGTTTGAGTAGGTTGCTTCACCTGGGTTATCTGCTAACTCTTTTCTAAGTCCAAGATGCAGTAGTATGCAACACTCACTGAGCTAAATAAACACAGACTCAATTTTCTCCTCCTCTCCCCTTTTCTTCTTGAAAAGGGAGGGGCAGAATGTTTTGGAAAGATGCAATAGCAGAATGGTGATTTAAAATGCAACATTATATTGACAAGCATAAGATAAATAAATGTTCTTGTATAAAGTTTTTTACATACAGATGGACAATGTGCTGTAGTAAATGGGTTAACAAAATTTTTTATAAAATGAGCTATATTTTGTGAGTCAAATATATTTGATGGCTGATTGGGAACATGCAATTTGGCTTCTCATGTTTTCAGAGAGTGGGAGAAAAGAGCAAGAGTTATAAACTCTGAGACATGGAATGGCTGAAAAAGTGAACTGATGACTTTCAGTATCTCTGCATGAGAAGTTAAAGTCTTTTTAATAAGGTTTTGGATTTTTTAAAAATACTCTTCCTCTGTTTGCCTTTGGTAATTTACTCTGAAACACTGGAAAGGTGCCATCCAGTACCTCAGCACAGTTAACCTGTGTGGTAGGTTCTCTCCATGAGGGACTGAACCTAAGCGATCAAGGTGCTTGTAGGTGCTTCCGTGATACAACCACCTGTTCCTTGGAACACAGCACGTGTGCAGCAAAAAGATACAGCCCCTCCTGCCTGAAGTCCCTGGCCGTTTTCCTATCAGCAGTAAGTCAAAGGGAAACAATTTCTCTCTCTTGATCGTTCCAGGGCTTGTTCCAACTGTTGCCCTCACTCCTTCAGCCATTACTGCCTTACCTTTCTACCTCTGCTCGGCAAGTGACCAAACCTTCACCACTCCCCATTCCCCACATGGACTTTTTGTGCAGCTCTGCTTTTGGAAAAATGCCTGTATTGGGTAACAATTACTTTAGCTATCTGCTGCCACAAAGGAGTTTATTCGTGTGTATCAACTATTTTTTTTAAAAAGCACATGAATTTGTGTCACATTCTGACTAAATATGACCAACTCAGAACAGCGTTATTAAAGCTTGCTCCTTGCACTGGAAGAAATGGAAGAAAAACATCTTGTGCATGTATTGGTAAGTTCTTACAAACAATCCTGCAAGGCTAATTTGGGAGCTGCTTTTGAGTTTTTCACATAAAAGCAGCAATTTATTTTAACAGGGTTCACACAGACACAAATAGCCACAAAAAATAATCAGCAGAGAGCATGAAATAGCGTGAAATTAAAGAAAACACTGAGCAGTAACTGACAAGTCTAGAAGAATTTTTAAAATATAAAATAAGAATTTAACAAAAATTATTTCTGTATATTTTTTATCTAGCCTATTTATAGTAAATTCTGCTGTATCTTCCTGTTTCTTCCACCATTTACCTTTGTCATAGAGATGATCTGCCTAAAAGATGTTTATTTATGAGCAAGGTAATTATCTCCCAGTGTTTATTTTGATCCTATTAATATAGTACAGCAACCACAGCACAACGTCACAAGACCTATACTTACAAAGTATAACAACTTAATCATACACATTAGCCCACAATGAGACATTTACTTAAAGCAGATTGGGGTGACTGCTAGCAGCCCTAAGTCTTGATCACATCTTAGGTTTTAAGGCTGAAACACTTTCAACACCTCTAAAAACCATGCCATTATTTTCAGTTCCTATATACAGATGCAGGTGCCTAACTTTATGCATGTGAACTGAAAGAGATTCCAGGTGTATGCGTGTATAATTAACGGACATCAGATCTTTAAAAAAAACCCAATTGTTTTCATTGTATAATCCTCTTAGCCAAATACTAATTAATGAAAAATAATGTTGGAAACATTTTAGAGACAACACAGAAGGTAGGTATCATTATCTCCAAGAAAGGGAAACAGAGCCCCCCAAAATCTTGCAGGGAATTAGCAACAGAGATAGAACTGCTAACTAAATTTTGTAACTGGAGGTAACCTGCTCTTCAGCTGTGAGCCTCTTTTTTGAAAAGTAAAGGGCATTTCACTTTCATCTGTACTGCAAAAGCATGCGTGATTTCACAACTTGCTGCCCCTAATATGAATTTTACAGTGAAGCTGGATGAACCCCTTTACCTCTAAAAACTACTTTGTGCTTAATCTAAAAGGATTTTTAAAAACAAAGCCTACCATCTTTGCAGGTCTTTCCATTCTCAAGAAGTTTCACACCAGTGGGACATGCACACTGATAAGAGGGCTTCGTAGGAGACATCAAACACAAGTGGGAGCAGCCACCGTTATTAATTCCACATGGGTTTGTAGCTGTTAAACATAAATCACACAGATTAATGCTTCTGATAACGAATGACCTCATCTCATGTGTTAAGACACATACGGCATTTGAGTGGTAGAACTGGTGGTAGCAACACAGATTAAAGAAGGAAACGATAAATACAGAACAAGGAAAAATTAATTCCAAGTGTTGAACAGTAGGGTATTTATGGAACCAAAATGCACGGATGTTGAACATGTCCTTTCATGGGGAAGCAGCACTTAGCTCTAAACAAGAGCCTTGTTTCAACTCTGCTCTTCTCATTTTCACAAACTATTCAGCTTGTCAATGCTGAATGTATATGTAAAAACAAAATGCAAACACAGTAAATTAATACAATGGTTGAGACAGTTGTTATTACACAGATCTAGTCTTGCTTAATATCATCTACTTTCCATTCAGGTATTACTTGGAAAAAATAAAAATACCATGTTGCCTAAAGTTATGGCACATGAAACAGAAAAAAAGAATACAACAACAGGATGAATGTGGCAGGCAGAAAAAAAAATAAGAGATTTTTTTTTACACTTAGAAAAACAATGTAGAGAATATTTGGTTTCTCTTTGGGTCTTTTCCCAATCTCTGCATTGGAAAAATTGCATCACAACGTGACTGAAGCCACCCACCGCCATACAGAAAGACTAATTAAGATTTTTGCAAATCAGTTCCAAATTGCAGTTAAAAAAAGAAAGCAAGACAGCTTACCATTTGGCTGCCTCTTTTGGCTGAAAGCATGGATATCCATGGGAGAGAAGATGTTGGAATGTATTTCACGCAGGTCCTCCCCAGAGTACTTGCTGCAGGCCAAGATCGAATGCGTGTTCCAGTCAGTCCAGTACAATGTGTCCCCAAACAGCGTCAAAGCAAAAGGATGTGGAAGGGAGCCTTTAACCACTGCTTGCCTAATAAAAGTACAGGGAAGAAAACGAATGCTCAAACACAATTCATGCTACAGTTTTGCTTGAACACAGCCTTTGTGAAAAGAAGTTTTACAGCGCAAGGACTGTTGACCAAAACTTTGTATTTATTTATGGGGAACAAATACAGTGGACCCAGTTTGAGGAATGATATGGGGGAACAACACAGGAGTCCAATTCTATTCCACATGACGAGATGACCAAGAGATGCCAACTGAAATCCTTACTTAGGCCTGTGGCTGTTTCTTAGCACCCTTTTAACACTCAGTACCTCTGGGGCTCTATGTCACCACATGCAAGTGAGGAGAATGCCAGCTGACTTTAGGCAAATCTCACTGCTACCTGATGTCCATCATTTTCAGCCTCAGCTTAGTTCAAACCAAGACAGCATTTGGTTAATTAGGAGTCCATCCACCTCTTCCAGTTTGGCTCTTTTGAACCATCAGAAAAATACTCTAATGGCAAAAAGTTTCACTATAAATACATCTTTAAAGTTACTTTTTGTGATTCATTATTATGATAATTATCAAGCTATTGTTTTTATGATAAATGGTGCCACTAAACAGAGTTCTACTGATCTTCTGCCATGGTAATGGTATCATTTCTGAGCAAACTGGGTCACCGCCTGTCTGCGGGTTCATAAACAAAATTAAAGAGTATACCCATATATTTTATGTATATATACAAACACATGCTCATTAGCCATCACAAAAATGCAGCACAAACATTACTGAAGACAGTTTTTCCAGGTTCTTGTGATGTAGAAACTAATTATCTGTACTCTAGCTCTTCAGAACTGGAATTAAGTAGCTCAATTCTTACGATTACTTTATTTGGAACCATAGAAAAACTTAGGATGGAGAGGATCCTGGAAGTCACCTGGACCAACACCCTGCTAAAAGCAGGGCCACACAAATACCATGTACACAAGCGCTTCTTCCCACCTCCTTTCTTCTTAACTGCATGGGTGCACGTGTGTTCCCACATACACAAGCTCCCACTGAACACTGGAGATCGCCATCCCTGTCCCAGTCTGAAAGCGCAAGGGATTGACACATAGCTCTACTGCTCCTTCAGTATAGGGTGCACTATGAACACCAGCCTCCCAGTTTTCTTCTTGCAGGGAAGAGAGTCATTATCTGTGTATTTACTGAGAAAACATCCCCACACTGTACGCATCATTTTTGCAAACAAGTCAGTAACTGAAGTGGTTTAGTAGAGGACAAAAATATACTCTTACTTTCCAAATATTTCCTGTTAAAATAGAATAGAAGAGTATATTAAAGCAAGAAACTTGAAGGTGTCTTCTGCCAGTGATTCTGAGTACAAAGAGATTGCAGTCATTACCGCTCTTTCACCTTAGCTTCTGGAAAAAGATGCATTCTCTTTAAAGCTTTTATTTTTTTCTGCTCCCAAAAAAACCCACATACATTCCCTTACTTGTCACTCTAGTGTTCCAGTTCTACACTAAACAAAACCTTCTATTTCTTGATATTTTGCACTCAAAAGTAGGACATGCTATCTTTTCTTTCTTATCTCTCTCTGGAGTCAGGTACCTATTTGCTTCTAATTAAATGCACCAACTAAGCATCTTACAAAAGACCGTTGTAATATAATTTACAGCTGAAACCTACCAGCCAAACAGTGAAGCCAGAATGACACAACATGCTCCTGTACCAAGAATAAAGGCATTCTAATTCTGTAAACATTTTTACCAACCCCCTCTCCCCAAACCCTAAATGCCCTCAGATTTAAACCATTTTAGCTTATAGCAGACTTGGAGACTAAGTCTTCATGACAAATTTATGACATTTGTCAGCTCTCATGAATACCAAACCTGCACCAAAGACACCATTCCCATGCACAAGAGAAGCCATATTTTTATGAAGCGTTCTGACTATCTTGCTATTTATTTAAAAAAAAAAAAAAGTCAGAGGAATTTTAAATGTGGTTAGTATCCATCATTCCTAGTGGGAATAAATCTTTGAGTACAATAGATGCTGTTAGATGCACCCAACTTTCAAACAACTATCTATTTGTATGACAGTGCAGAAGGTGAACTGTGACCCCTATTTACACCAGCCCTTATCTGGAGAGACTCAGGAATACTTCATTCGACTGCATGGTTAACCACAGCCTTGAAGTGATTACTCTTAAGCTTGTCTAATTTTTCTGAGCAGATATAAGGTACTGTCACATGAAAACGGCTTTGGGCTCAAATACAACAGCATGTATTTCTTGCACTTCATTAAGATGAGTATTGCCAGTAATGCATATTCCATATCCTCTGTTTCCAGTAAGCCATTACAAGGTGATAGCTCACTTCCCACCAGCAAAACCAGCAGGGCTTTTTTCCCCCTCAAACATTCTCCACAGGCTGCACTGTCAGCCTTGCTGAACGGCAGCCACACGATGCGTGCCAGCACAGAAGCAGTGGCCAGGCTGCGCTAAACGAGCCTCCTCAGCCTAGTGAGGAGCAAGGGGAAAGGGCGGGAAAGCCAAAGTGCTTAAAAACAGGAAAAGGAAGGGGAAAGGGAGCAAGAAATGTCCTTCCAATGGCTGCTGTGAAGCAGTTAGGTTTTAGCATGACTTGCATTAGGAACTACAGAGCTCTGGTTTTGGTGGGTAAGAAGAGGGGTCCCAACTTCTATCTTGGCTGATTATTTATTGAATACACCTGGATGAACGAAGGGACCAGAATGTCACCTGTAGCACTCAACTGCTGCACATCGTTGACAGGAGCAGGCACTTCCCACCTACAGTGCATTTCACAAGCACCCACGCAGGGCTGGGGGGCAGCCAGGTCTCCACGTTCCTGGCCTTGCTAATAAAGCCACTGAGCTGGTGGTACAGCACTGCAGGTGTAATTGGACTGACATGACCTGACAGCTCTTTGGTGGCAACTACCTTCAGCCTCTACATTATCAGCCCAGGCTTGATTGGAACAAGCGATAGAACAGCAACAGCACCACATCCTATTATCCTTCACTAAGCTCCTCAGTTCCTTCAAACTGCTCTACTCATATCATTAGTCTCGTTAAAAAGAGACACCAGAGATGACGAGAAAGTGAGAGATAAAGATAAGGAGTAATGTTATTCGTTCAGGAGATCTCTCTAGGGCTTCAGCAACATGCAAATTGGCTATATATTAGACGGTACTAAGCACACTCTAACTTTAATAATCTTCCCTGCGCCAGGCATATAATCACACAAATTTGCCTTAAAAATCTTGATGACGATTGACATTTAAAACATCACCATCTCTGCTCTGCTTAGTTGGCTGGGAAACATGCAGAAGGGGACATCAGAGAAGGAAGGTGTGAAGAGAAAAAGAGAAAGAAAACAAGTAGGTTCAACAGAAATTAAATTCCATCTGTGCTGTGTATCACAATTTCCTAAATACAACTATTTATAGTATCATCATGGTAATCAGAGATGCAATTACAATAAAAACCTTGTTACAGTAAAGAGTTTTCTACCACCCGAAGAAAATGTAGATCCAATTTAAATACATTCACCTTAGTTCTATTCTTATTCTGTTAGAGGCCTGTGAAATACTTTGTGAAGATAAAGACAAAGGAAATAAATAAGAACCAAGTTAAAGCAGGCATTACAAAAGGGGCTACTGAACTCTGAAATAGAATACATATATGAAAATTCATAGACAAGCTATCCAGTTTTATACTCACAATGACAAAAAAGCTCCTGCTTCAAGATAATATGCATTTCAGACAAAAAAAAACTCATTTGCAATAAAAATTAACAGTAAAATTACAAAAAAAAAAATTAACTTTAAATTCATATCCTTTGTCACAACCAGGATTTCCTCAGTCTGTCCTTTTTTCTTTTTCAACTAATACTAGCATTTAAATCCAAAGACAGGTTACAGGTATGAAATTTACAAATTCTTCACACAAAAATAAAGCTGCTGAAAATCAAGATAATATAAATTTAAAATACCATCAGAATTATTCCCCCCACCCTCCTCCATCCCTAGAATTTTAACAGATAATCATAGAACCATGGAATGGTTTGAGTGGGAAGGGACGTTAAAGATCAGCTAGTTCCAACTCCTGTGCCAAGGGATACCTTCCACTAGACTGGGTCACTCAAAGCCCCATCCAACCTGGCCTTGAACACTTCCAGGGATGGGGCATCCACAACTTCTCTGGGCAACCTGTTCCAGTGTCTCGCCACCCTTACAGTAAAAAATTTCTTCCTTATATCCAATCTAAATCTACCCTCTTCCATTTTAAAGCCATTACTCTTTGTCCTGTCACTACATAGTGATAGGACACTTCTAAAAAGTCCCTCTCCAACTTTCTTGTAGGCCCCCTTGAGGTACTGGAAGACCGCTATCAGGTCTCCCCGGAGCCTTCTCTTCTGCAGGCTGAACAGCCCCAACTCTCTCAGCCTGTCCTCATAGGAGAGGTGCTCCAGCCCTCTGATCAGCTTCATGGCCCTCCTCTGGACTCACTCCAGCAGGTCCACGTCCTTCTTGTGCTGGGGGCTCCAGAGCTGGACACAGTACTCCAGGTGGAGTCTCAAAAGAGCAGAGTAGATGGGCAGAATCCCCTCCCTCAACCTGCTGGCCACGCTCCTCTTGATGCAGCCCAGGATGCGGTTTGCTTTCTGGGCTGCAAGGGGACATTGCTGGTTCATGTTGAGCTTCTCGTTAACCAGCACACCCAAGTCCTTCTCCTCAGGGCTGGTCTCGATCCATTCTCCACCCAGCCTGCATTTGTGCTTGGGATTGCCCCAATCCATATGCAGGACCTGGCACTTGGCCTGGTTGAACTTCATGAGCTTTGCAGGGGCCCAGCTCTCCAGCCTGTCCAGGTCCCTCTGGATGGTATCCCTTCCCTCCACCGTGTTGACCGCACCACACAGCTTGGTATCATCATCAAACTTGCTGAGGGTGCACTCTATCCCACTGTCCATGTCACCAAAGATGTTAAACAGGGCTGGTCCCAATACCAACCCCTGGGGAACGCTCCTCGTCACTGAGCTCTGCTTGGACATCGAGCCGTCAACCACAACTCTGAGTGCAACCATCCAGCCAATTCCTTATCCACTGGGTGGTCCATCCATCAAATCCATGTTCTTCTAGCTTAAAGACAAGGATGCTGTGCAGGACAACGTTAAAATTTTCTATCCAAGCATAAAATAAACAAACACACACTTTCCATTAAGCAAATCCCTTCTATTCTGGCTGCATTACAGTTCTCTAATTTCAAAAATTGATCTCACTGCCTGCAGAAAACCTGAAGTACTTCTAGACATCCTGGCCTTTATGTCTCTAAACTATTAACATTCCAGCTTCAGAGTAGCAAAACTCCTTTTAGGTGATCTCTGAGGCTGCCTGTGCTCAATCCCCAGGGCAGGGTGGGAAAACTCTCTCTCCAGTGTCCCTCTAGAGCATCCTGTACCTATTACCATCTACTACGCTATCAGAAAGGGGAAAAAAATTAAAATCTACTGTTGTATCAGTCTTTGCAATCTCATTTTAAATAAAACTGTGAGGACTAGGGAAAAAATGAAGATAACTAATCTTAATACTTAATACTATGAGAGAATTTACCATATCGGCATCCAATGACAATACAATATCAAGAGCTGCAAATTCATACCAACTAGAGGTAAAAGCTTTCTGTTTAGTCTATGTATTGTTGAAAAAGTCTTTAAGGGATGCTCATAGCTGCATTTACTGTATTTTAATTTATTTTCCTTCTTACACTATACCAGATACCTGGGGGCTACATTCTAATCAGGTCTTTATTTTTTTTCTTCCTCTTGGTATAAGAAAATAAAACTAAGAAGTTTTTATGCTGCAATTACCATCACATCTTCCTTCACAAAGGATTGAAAATGCAAAGATCCATCTTCTGAACCTTGCTTTTAGTGCTCATCATGTTAAAGCATATAAAAGGATGGCAAGAAGCAAATTATAATATTTTATACATAATGTTTCTCTCCATCTACAGATTACTTAATGCCTGAGCAGGAAATGGCAAAAATTACACAGCTTTGACTTGTGACAACTGGAAATATTAGCAAGTGGCTGAAGCACTTAGAGCACGAATCCCGCACACAATCAGATGAAGAAGGATGAAAGACCAAGAGACAACCACGTAACACCACTCTGAGGATGCCACAAGGAGGGCAGGCAGCTCTGGTTCCCTCAGAAGCTTACAAGGTTTCCTCTCCTGCCAACCTAACAAAAATATTTGCAAAGTAAACTTGGAAAACTAAGCTGGATTTTTACCATTAATGCTTTTTCAAATATTCCTATCAGAATGCAAGCCTGGTTCTAATTACCTGAGAAAGCAAACAGGAAACATGACTTGTGGGATATCATATTGTCTTTTAAAATAAAAATATTTTGTCTTTTGCCACTTCTTTAAGCCATGATTACCATGTGTTTTCAGAAAGTATTTGTAATAAATAACAGGTCTATCAATGACATTTCAAATTCCAGCTTCAATGAAAGTCTGAAAAAGTCAATCAGAATTAAAAGTATGGTTGAGAAATTAAGTCATTCTGCAGGTCGTTTTTCAGGCAAACATCATCATGACAGGCGCGGTAGATGAAAGGCCTCTAGGAAGAGGGGAGGAGACTGGGAAGCCTGCAGGAGGAGATGAGGGAGTTTAGAAAGATGGTGCATCAGGAGATCAACTGACTGCAGAGTGGTCTACGTGCTTCCTAACTGAAGCTGCTCTTTCTTTGCTTTCAGCAGGGCTGCAATCCTGAACTAATTCTACACTTGCCATCTCAGGTCTTGGATGCAGTACTGATGAGCTGCTCCATTGATCCACCTGGGCTAATCACCCTGTACTATGTATTTTTATTTAAAGTCTAGAAATATGCAGAGACCCATGACCTGGTGACTCTAGCTATATAAACAGTGTATGTGCATCACGCAGTCAACTACAGATGTTTTGAAGTTCCACCTTTCCAGCATTTTATCTCAGAAGCACCTTGGAGAAGAACCAAGAAATTCACTCTAGCTCTGCGTCCAGATAATCTAATTAATTCTGCTTATGCAGGCTTCTCTAGCAGTTTTAACTAGGGTACTATTTGTCTTCTGCACTGGCCCGTAATGTGTTCGTGAGGTACTGAAACCGGGTTTTCACCATAGATTGGTTCCTCTTCATTGCTTGAGGGTATTAAGCATTTTTATCTCACAGAACTATGCACAAGGATACACACACAATGCAGTATTTTATACCCTGCATGTAATATGATATATTGTACACATTATGCGCAAATAATGAAAAAAAACTCTTCTAAACATAGAGACACAGTATTTTTATTGTTTCATCAAATCTGCAACTAATCATCTGGCAGACAGACATGAGCTGATGCTGGAAAACAGAAACTAGAAAATCAATGCTCGAGTGTAAACTTAAGACATTCACCTCCTCGCAAGAGCTTCCCAGCTTTCTGACAGTTGCTGAAAGTATGTTTTCTTACAGTGGCCTCAAAACCCATCTCATTAGCACAAACACTTCCTGGGGGACCTTGTAAGTGCATTTCCCTTCAGCCAGTAACGTGTTAACTTATTAATTAGAACTGCTGCTGCAGGGTAAAGGAAGAGAAAATTAATTCAAGAGCTGCCTTAGCAGGCCAACGTATCTCGGGTACTCTACTCACAGGAGAGCTGTCTCCAATTCAGTTTTGTTTAATTAGTCCCACAAAAAGCAACTGTTCGCTCTGATAAGAGCGGGGCGAGAGCTGAAAAAAACAAAACCATCTCTTCTATGCACCAATTTAATCTTTTAATTATTACATTCTGATATGAAAAACTGTTCGTTTTCTCTCGTTGGCAAACCAAGGGCATTAGTCATCAACTTCTATGCTCTTCCTCTTTATGCTAATGAGCCCATCACTGGAGTAGCTAGGGCTAATAAGTCCCAGGGCTAGCAGGTAACGAATGATACATCACGCCGTAAAATTTGCTGTAAAGGTTTTCAGATAAATTTACAACTCTGCCACATATTTACTGAGTGCTACTGCCAGTGCTGTCATGCTGCTTACTAGTTTTGATGCACAAGCTCATCAACTCCAAAGGGAGCCAATCTAGGTCCTGTCCGAAGAGGTGACTAAAAAAAAATAAAAATAAAATAAAAAAATAAATAAATAAAATCAAGGCCTCCTTTGTTTCTCCCTCTGCATATTCCTCCCACCTGCTTAGTGTTCTCTTACACTATCCAGACCCCTGCAAGCAAGAAGCGAAGCATCCACGCATATCAATGTCCTTCTCTGACACATAAATCTTTAAATTTTAATTCTTGTGTAGTGCCAGGTGTAGAGACATGATAGACTACAGGAATAAAAAGACAAAAAAAGTTACAGATTTCTTGCAGATTTAGAAATATGCCAAGAATGTTTCCATTTCATTCATTCCAAATTTTAGACCATTGAGGTCTGAATCTCAATACTTTAATACTGTCAGTGACACTAATTAAAATCTTTTCCTATTTACGTTGCATTCTCTCTCACCATCCAAACCACAAAAGCAGTTTTCTTGTAACTCTTTGAAATTCTTTTTTGATATAAAGATGTTAGTTCCTGCTAACTGTTTCTCACTTCCCCTAAAGCAATTAAAACTCATGTAATCCTGCTTTACATGAAGCTTTTACAATCAGTTATCTGCTACAGACTCTTTTCCATCTCATGTTATGCAACACTAAAAAACTTGAGACAGATAAAAGCAGACTCATCTGCTTCCTTTGCTAAAAGTTCCCAAAACTATTCAGATCTAGAACATCATATTTTGATGAAGCTATATGTCTTTCAGTAACTCAATTGCCTTTTTCATTTCTTCAATAGCTCCAGCTTCCAGAAGCATATTCTCCCAGACATGTTGACAGTACATAAAGCACCAGAAAAACTAGTAATACTTTGCAATGATAAAATAAGAAAAAAATCTGTTTTAATCAAGAGAAAAATAGATAGCAACAACAACAAACTTACTTTCTAAATATAAAAGAAGCAGTTAGAAGAATAGTCTAAACATCAAGAACAAATAACTAAAACTAGCATTTTCTACATAACCCAAAAAGCCTGGTTTAAGTTAGATTATGCACTCTATGATAATGATCTTGTCCTCCCCCATTCTTAACTCTAAAGGAAAATTACTCTACAACGGAGTCCTCTTAAAAGGGGATTTTAAATGATGGTGGTGGAAAAAAGTTGGCCTTCTCATACAATGTCATCTTTTTATATGGAAGCAAGGCCATCTGATCATTCTGAGTGTGTCTGTTCAGTATACATCTCCTCCAACTCCATACCCAATGCATCTTGTATCCTTGGCCAATCGTTCAGGGAAGCAGGGATCACAAAAAGATTTTTATTTTTACTTTTTACAAGTTTTCCCTAACAAATCAACGGCTGTGAAGATATGAGTGACCTTAAACCCCCTGTACTTGACCCACTTGACAAGAGAAGCAGCTGAAATAAGCTGCCCAGGAAAACTCTGTTGAGCTGACAGACCCAGCAAGAGTGCATAGGGGACACAAAGAGGAGGAAAGGATAATGCTGGGTGAAGGAATATAAGAAGCCACAGGTGCATTTGAGGGATGGCAAGAAGGAAGAAAAAAAAAAAAAAACAAAAACAAAAAAAACAGGGAGTGTTTGTGAGCACAGGGCATAGGAACATACAGCGAGGAGCCAGAGGGACTGCTGCTGGGGTGGCGGGATAAGTGGAAATCTTTCTAAACCCAGATGTTATTAGTTCTACCGATCACAGAAAAATCTGGTTAGTTTTTTCTTTTTTGGAGGCTGGGAATGACTAGGAGAAAAGACTGAAGGCTTTGTGGGTTTTAGTTTTGTTTTGGTTTGGTTTTTTTCCACTTAAAAGGAAGATTTCAGGGGTTTTGTTTTGTCTGCAGAATTAGAAATTGCTTTTTCTTTTTTATTATTAGAAAATCAGTTATTGAAAAACTGAATAAAATAATTAAGAGCCAAAATACAGAATCACAGCTGTAAAATATCATACAGAGAGAGGTGAATTCACTGAATAACTGAAAGACAGTATTTAACAAGAATCCTTTTAGACAGCCCCAGAAGATCTTTTTTCTTAAAAACAGGCAGAAGCTAAGAGGTCATAACTGAGAAAAAAATAAACTTCATTGTAGAACAGCTTAACTTCTGCAATTCTTTCATTTTTCCCCCTCCCCCTGATGATGTAATTGCAAATAATAAAAAACAAAACAAAAATGCCTGGATACAGATGTTGACTATTTTCTGAATCTTCAGAACTTTCTCACATGCCTAGGGAAAAACAGGTGCTGTTAGAAGTGGTGCGCACTTCTGAGTGCTTAGGGGAAGTCATATGCGCTTTCCTCTCTAAAGACGATTTCCCTTTCTTCCCATGAAATGGTAACATACTAGCACACTGCCATGAAATACTTCTGATACATTTCAGTATCAGTTTAAAAAATAAAACCAAGAACTTTAAAGCATTAGAATAATGGTTTTGTTTTTAATGACTACGTAAGAATGAATTAGTAGATCTAAACAATAAAAATTACTTGTCTATACAAGCCTTTATTACAGGTTTCATCAATTCCAGAGTATTTATAACGAGGTACTGTGGGCACTTCACTTCTATGTCATGAGACATAGCTGTTAGATGCAGCTCTCTGCAGACAGACACCTCACACCTCTCTGAGTCAGCCCCTCACACCAAGAAAGATGGGCACCTTCACAGCTTCATCTCTAGAATTAATCACTTCCAAGTTAGCCAAAGGCAGACCAGGGAATAAACACCATGAAAATAAAAACAAAATACCAAATCCCAATTATATTTACAGTGCTGCCCAACAGACCACCAGTAAGGGAAAAACTGCAAGGAAGCCTGTAGCACAGGAAGACTGAAGTCACAGTAGTGCCAGCAGGAAACTCCAGAGTAGCTCTGGAGCCAGAAAGACTGGAGACACTAGATAAGACAAGGAGGTTTGTGCTCTGTGGGAAAAATGTAAATATAGACTTTGATGGTGGTGGTGTCGATTTTTGATCGGTGGACATGTTTCAAGCAATTAAGATTTCAAAAATAATCTCTACATCCTGCATCATTTTCCAGGGCGTGCTACTGGAAGTAGTACCATTTAATGCACTCTCTTCCTAGAAGCGCACCGGCCAGACTGCAGCAGTGTGCTGTTATAGTAAGGCAGTCCTTTCCCTTTCGTATAAATTTAAGAGCACAAAAAGAGGTGACTCGAGAGCAAAATGAGCCACCAAATTATCCCACTGGAAAAAGCCACTGAAGTTCATTTTAGGTGTGATCATACTGGTAGAAATTTTGGACTGGTACTTTCTTCTCACTGGTGTTACTGTTTAGAAGGTGGAGTTTGTTTTGGTTTTGCTTGTTTCTCTTACTCCTACAGCAACTGTGAGCATTTCATATTTGTGTGAGAAATCTACATTTGGACTGCAATTTTTCAAGCAGCAGGCTGCCACATTGAGCCCCACATGTGATTGCTTTCAGTCAAGATGGCTCTTTTTAAAGTTCTGCTTAAGAGATATGCAGGATATATACAATATTATAAACCATTTTTTAGCAGAGAAATAGATTTTAGGGTATTCCAGTTACTCAGCACCAATTTAAAAAAAAAATGAAAAAAGACTCATGTTATTATTGCACATGACAATTCTTATCCCCTTTTCTCCATTTCTTGAAAACTTATGCGATAGTCTTCCTTTTTAAAACAAAGTATCACTACAAAATATTGCTCTCTTTTTTGGTACTATTAAGTTTTCTTTATAGCCAAATAAACAGCAAGTGAAGAATTACTTCAAGATAGATGTCCATATATCCATGTTTTGAATTAACAAAGCTAATTATAATATATCCAAAGACAAAAATTTAAAACTGCATCCAACTCCTTAGCTGGATAAGTTGGATGTAGTTACCTTCTATAAACAAACACCATTACAAAAATACCACATGAACTTTTGGTCTCTTAACAGGCAGAACTTAAGAAGAAAATGGCATAGCCTTTCACATCAGCATTACAAGAAACTGTGGAGTTCAAAATAAATACCACAGGAAGACAGTGGATATGTTTCATGTGTGCTGCAAAGATTCCTACTCACAAGTCCCCACAAAACACCTATCTTGTCAATATGATTAATTTCTTTATGCTAGATTAACATTTGTGGTGAAAGAAAGGACAAGTCCCTGAGAGGTCAGAATGAAGAGCATAAGACAGGATATTTCATATGTAGATAAACCAGTTGAAGCATCACAAAAATTTGCAAAGGATAACCTCAAAGAATCATCTCTCTATATGATACCTTGGGCAGAAGCTAACCGTGATTCATTTGTGTGTGCAAACAGTACTTGTCAAAGTTATCACATTTAATGAAGAGGGTCATCGTCCAAATTAAGGATAAATGCATATATACATAGTACCAGTTATGCCCTTAATTAAGTAGCGGCCATGACTGTATCAAAAAAAATTTATATCACTGCTATAAAGCTGTTAGAGGAAAACAGTCTTTTTAGCACAGTTCTCTGTAAAGACTGTTTTCCATTAATTTCCCAACTCCTAGGATCAAGAAAACTGAAATACTAGCATATGATGATCAATTTTTTTCAGATTATTTTCTGCATTTCTGAGTATCACAGCAATAGAGAACAGAAAACCTACTGAAAAGGGACAATTTTGCTACATAGTCTTCCACAAGAACAAGATTCAAGATTTTCAGGATGGGACTGGTTCTAAGATAAGGCTCAGTGAGAGCTATAGGATACCCCAAAAAGGGGCACACATTCAACTTCACAGATTTGGAAAGAGGAGGATGGGAAAGGATAAAAAGTTTCTGATAGCACTAGTTTGCTTAAAATTTTGTTGACTGGTAATGTGACAATTTCCTGCAACACAGCTTATGATGTTGCTTAAGCAACATCTTCTAAGAAAAGCACCGCATTATATAGATCAAACAAAAACTTCTTACCTATGACTTCCATCCAGATTTGATTTGTGGATGAAATTCAGTTTAGCATCTGCCCAATAAAGTTTCTGTTCCTCGTAATCCAATGTCAGTCCATTTGGCCAATATATGTCCGTGTTGACTATAATGGAGCGGCTTGAACCATCCATCCCAGCACGTTCTATCTTTGGCACTTCTCCCCAGTCCGTCCAATACATGAACCTATTTTTTTTTTAAAAAAAAAGAAAGCAATAATGTATAAACCCACAACTGGAACACTGGCTAAAACTTTCAATAAAGGTAAAGGCACTCTCTATTCTGCAGAGATAGTGTCTGTGGAGCTCTGTTCTACTGGGTAAGGTAGAACAACAGAATACAACAGAACAAAGTTACTTTACGAAAAGCTGAAGAAAAATCCACAGTACTATTTCATGTTATACTTGCATATGTTTCTTTCTTTCCTTGGTGAGAAAGTTGGAGATATCCAACAAATCTCGACAATCATCTCAGAATTCAACATTAAACAGCAAAGGTAGATATTACAGACTTAGTACATAAAAGTACACTTTAAAAAAATAGGTCTTTAACATGGGTCAGAGCACTGGGGGGAAATGGAAAAAGAAGGTGTGTGGACCTACAGCAGACATTGCAGTTGCATGTGAGGCAGTGAAGTGGATTTGATGGAAGCCCAATTCATGTCCTTTCTTTCCAGAGAAATTCAGAGACAGGCAGCTAAGTCAACATGTTTAGAAGCACAGTTTGCACCCAGTGACTTGGCAAAACATTCTATAAAATCTTTTAAGACTGAGAAAGCAAGTAAGCTTTAAAACATGTTAGCATATACTGGCACATGTTTAAATGTTATTTAGAAGTAGTGGGGGATGGAAGTTACCTAGTTGCATTTAAGACTGAGGTGAAGCGAGGGAAACCATTTTATTACGGCTGGAGACTAGTAGGGGGTAAGAATATTTGTCCTTTTCCTGCAGGTGGTAGAAAATGGATTTACTTTTGTGGGTTGTTAACAGAATGCATAACTAAACTGTAGTAACATATAATATAAACAGATCAGATAAAGTGTGTCTATGGTGCTTGCTCTGTTTTGTTATTGCAGCAGGGATAGACAAGACTACTGTCCTAAATAGCTTCTCATAACCTCATGACCTCTGCCAGTATACCTGCGTGTATCTGTGCTCCCTAATGTGGCTCAGTCAAAACAATCCAGATGAGGAAAGATCTAAAGCCTTTACACTAAACTCAGATCATCACACAATCACATTATGTCACTATATGGTGCCCACATGTGAAGAGGCCTAGCCACCCATCCTTTAAAGAAAAACAAGTGTGCAACACGTTTAAGAAACACTTGCAGATGAAGTTATTCTGGGCAAAGAATTTATTAATTTTTTTAATTTTAAAGAGCCTGGAAATTCCATGTCATATTTTCCCCCTTAATTAATGTCTACAGTGTGTCTGTTTTAACGCACAGCTATTATCTGCAGACAGAAATGCAGCTGATTAACACAAATATCATCCTATTTGATCCCACGAGTCATTCTTTATTGAGCATAATGCCTGTCTTAAACATAGAGCACAAATATCGTAAAAGAATGAGTGAAATTCATGTAAGCATGAATGAGTGCTACAGAGAAACTGGTTTTCCATAAGAAAGAAGAAAAAACAAAAACTGAGTAATTTTCAGATAGGTAGCACAGTAGCAAGTCACTTGGTCAAGCTATGCAATAAGAAAAATATACTAAAAAAAAAAAAGTTTAAAAAAGTCAGGCAACATTTCACCAGTGAGCACGTGTGAGAAAGAAAGAAAAACAGAGATTTATTTCAACTTCTTTAAAAAGACCTTTCTTTGCCCCAGTTGTCAAGTCCTAGCCTTCCAAATACTTCATCAAGTGTAAAAGGTTCCAAGGCTCTGGACACCCTGCTAGACTGATTTTTCAGGCTGAAACAGCTCATTAGTTGCTATACAGACTCATCTTCTTCCCCATCCCCCTCTCACCTCTCATGCATGCTGCAACTGCTCAAGCAAAAACAGGTAAGAGAAGTTTGGTAAACAAACAAAAGCCTTCCCAGACTTCACAAAATCAGTCCTGTTTCATTCGTCAGAGGAGTAACGCAGAGCTGGCTTTAAAATTTAGCAACATTTCCAATCAGCTCCAGTGACCTCTGCTTAGTTTCTACAACAGGCTTTTTCCCCACTATCACTTGTTTGTTTTCCTCCACCTTTCTTGAAAGCCTATGAGTTTTAATGTCTCCATTAAAACTCTTTGGAACCTGCCATGCTCCAGCCAACGGCATCAAGGGCCGTGCTTCACTTGGGAAGCAGAGCTTTTCATCACTGCAAAAGCAAGGCAGGTTATAGCTTGATGACCATTTATTTCAGTACCAGTTGCTTTTAAGCAACTTCTTGCAGATCACCTTTGTTTCCAGTACAGGGCTTACATGGCATAGAGGAAACTGGATTCAAGGAACAGGTCTCGGCTAAAAATCAGTCATCAGTCTGAATGTATCCCAGCACACAGCTCCACGAACGCTTCCGCTTGCACACAGAGTGTAGGTTTCTATGGCTGCCTCAGCCAGCATGGGTGCCAACAACAGTCACTTTTTTCCTCAGAAGGTGCACTTAGGCCCTTTTCTGCAACAGCTGAGCAAGTACAGGGTGTAGCCACCAGTTATAACAGCAGGAGGCGATGGGAAGAACTGTGTAAAATAGCTGAAAGAAATGCCCCTGTGGGAACCATGCTTTAAGTTACCTGCAACTGCTACGAGGTGAGGGAGACTTAGCTAGCAACCCAGGGAGGGTGAGGGGGATGGACAGAAACACGGACACAGCTATACGTTCCCATTATTGCAGAGATGTCTCTACAGATTTTTCTACAGAGATCTGGGATCCCTTTTCTAGGTAATATAAAACTGTTTGCATGTGTGCTGGTTCCTCCTTTCTGGAAGGCTTACAGATTTTTGTTTCATTATATAATGGTTGGTAAGTAATCCATAAGGAGACCATATGAAAGGAAGATGTTATGACATACATACTTATTGAACGATGCTAAGCCAGCCATACAGACCAGGTAAGGGTCATTCTCCCTCCTTTCCATCCTCTTCAAACATGTTTAATTATTTCAATTAAAAAAATAATAATAAAAAAACCCATGACCAAAGCCCATAGGATGGAGCAAAATATTAACTGAAAAGGAATGTCTGGTGCTAAATTATGGCATTCAGATACCACCAGAAGACTACCATTCCATTTGTGTCCCTTCTCACCTAGTTATACCTTGCTATAAAATTCAAATCCAGGAACATAGATTTTAATTCTAGCCCAGATGAGAAGAACATAAAAATTTAAAATTCAAATCTATACTACCCTTTCAATTCTAAGGAAAAATGTCATATGTATGTAGCACATTTACTGTACAGCAGGGTACAGGCCTGTGCCCCATGGGCTCCATGCTGGGCAATCCCAGATCCATAAGATCCAGAGCGCAATATGCAGACACACTGTAACTGACTTCAGCAAGCCTGCCTGGGTCCAGAAACAGGAATGCTTTCTCATGCTTCTTAACTTTGGCTGATAGTAGTGTTATTCCACTCAGTTACAACTAGAACAGGCTGGTACTAGAACTCTGGACCTGTCCAGCTCGTTGTTACTACCTCTTTGCTGAAGATCACCCTACCCTACCCTTACCAGGGTCAGCAACAGGAGCCATGAGCCCAGACCTCGCTGCTGTACTTTACATACCAGCTACTTCATCCAAACTCATCTTTGCAAAGAGTTTAAAATCAGGACGGAGAAGTTGTAGTGCAGGAACACAATCAAATGTAAAAACTGCAAAACTGAATAAGTGTACCCTATGCCTAGAGATTTTTAAACATACATGGCATAGTTTCTTACCTTAGAGGAGTACCAGACTTAACAGGAAGAGCTTTTATTTAGTATCAAATCAACCCATATAGAGACAAAACTCTCTTCAACCTAGTAAGAAATTATACCACAGCTGACTAAAACTGATGCCATTAATCCTCTTTTTTTTTTTCCTGCTGAAATAGTAAACCACTGAATTTAAAAAGACTTTGGTTTTAATCAAATAACCTTAATATTTTGAACTGCTTCATTACTTTTCACCTGTTGTATTCTCTCCACACTGTTAAATGCCATGCTTGTCAGACTTTGCTAGCAGACTTTGGAAATGTCTGTGAGCTGTTATAACAACAACAACAAAGTATATTTCTATTTATCTACACTTGTAATTTTAATATTAGGTACTCATGGCAGAAAATTATACAACCCCCCTCCCCTTCAAGGAATTAAGACACATGAAGTACAGAAAAAGAGGAAGGTTTTACAGAAACTTTATAGAAACCTTTACATTTTAAAGAAAAGAGGAAGGTTCTTAGACATCAGTACTTAGCTAGTATTTTGTTTGACTATTGCCCAGAATGTTGGTTTATCTTATAAGGTTACACCATCTACAAAAATTATGAACAAAGAGAGGAAGAGCTTTGATGGTTTCTTCCCTACAAACTTTTTTCTACGCATCTTTAGGTTCAGTATTTTTGCGTCTTCAGTAGGTTGCGCCTGGGTTTTTTACCTGAACCCAGGCAAAAAAACTTTCTCTTAAAAGGCATCAGAAATCACTATGCATTGTATAGCTGTAACTTCAAAGTCAAAGTTTTGAGATGCTCCAAATTAAAAGGTTTTGCCACGGTGGGGGGGGAAAGAAAAAAAAAAAAAAAAAAAAAAAAAGGAACAGTGTTTCTTGGTTCCATATTGTGCGAGGAACAAATATAATAAATAACAGAGCTTCTTTTCTAAAAAGCTGACAAAGTCTAGGCACACTGACAGCAGAATATCCCACATACATAGAAAAAAGCTTGCAGAGTACAAATGCAAAGATTAAATGCTGTAATTTAGCAGTGACTTCCAAGAGTACGCACAGAGGGAGATAAATTCATCACCAGCACCCATCAGCTTTGCACCTTTCTGATCCACACCGCTCCCCAGCACTGATGCAGATCCTTTCAGCCGTACTATCCCGTATGAAATCAGGCTCCTGCTAGGAGCGTCATTAAAACACCAGCCCCCATGGAGATGCATGCAACTGTTTCACTCATTGAACAGAGATACCCTACATGACACTTAGCTGATTTTAAGGCAGTTAATTGGGACACCTTACAGGGCAGGAAAACGTTTACCTTCCTGAATGTTATTCAGTGGGAAGAGCAGCTGCTTAATTGGGACAGCCAATTATTTGGTGAGGTCCTTCACAGTGAATGCTCCAACTTTGCAATTACGCTCGTTTTAGCAGCTAAGAACCTCTGAGCTCTACAGGGACCCAAACAGCCGCCAAACTTCAGAGCTTGCAAAGGTTTCAGAAGCGCAGCAACCCCTGTGGAGCTCATCAGCTCTGCAGTGGTCCTCGTGAAATGCAGCCCTCTTCAGCTCCAGAACTAGCAGGACTGACACTCATACAATGAAGAAATAACAAGTTAAATGACAGGTGCTGAAGTAGTTCAGGAAAATTACACAGAATAAATATGTGTTTGGCTATCAAAAGCAGCTCTTAACTTAAGAAGAGGAAATGTTTGCAGCCCTTCAGGAGTTTAAGAAAAGACATTCAAATCAAGTGACCCTTCAGGTATCCTTAACAGAAACTTGTTGAGGCAGGTTCACAGAAGGATGGAAACTGCAATCCAGAAGGACGTAATAAGGATCACATGAAACAGAAAATAAATTTTCAAATAAGAGGACTAAAAGTGCCACAAGAAGGTTTTAGTACAAAGTTTCTCAACTGATTGCAAAATTCAGGAAATATTTTCAGTCCTCCAAGAGAAGCAAAAAAATGCACACCGCAAATCAAATATGGAGATAATAATTCATAAGAGAGAGGAAGAAACATCCCTTTGGGATACAAATAAGATGAACGTGAAAGAAAAGATGTTCTTAGCTAGCTGAGAACTGTATGCTTTTACAACAGCTTGTCTCCATGAGTAAGTGTGGACATTAGTCAAATGTAATTTGCAGTGTTGGTCTACAATAATTTCTTACGTTAACATTCAATCCACTCAAGACCATTTTTCATTCAAGTTAACTTACCCTATGCAGCTTTTCAGCTGCCTCTACAACATCACTCTTGCATGTACTAAGAGCAGCTATTTGGGGAACAAGTGTGAAGTAAGTAGTGAACTATTAACATCCTAACACACTGAATTCCCTTGCTTAAACTTATTGGGTTTGGGAGCCTACAGGCTCCCAACAAAGCTGCAGCTTCTCATTTCAGCTAGGCACAGCTGGCTCAGAAACACCTGTCTTAAGCATTGCTACATACACTGGACAAAAACAAAACAAGGTTTCTTTCACTGAAAACCAAGCCTTTTTTATTTCACTCTCCTCAAAAGCATCCGTGAGCCTAGCATATGACTAAACAGCCCAGATGTGCTCAAAATGCTTGATAAGCAAGCACCAGTGGACCAAGCTGCACCTTTTTTACTTCCTCCACCCTTTCCCCCTATCCCCTGCATCCTTCCTGATGAAGGCTGGAGGACTGTCATAACTCCACTGGTGCTTGCATATCAGTTATTCCATTTCACAGCCCAGATTATTAGTGCTCAGACCATCAAAACCAGGCATGAGTCTGTCCAGTGTATTTAATGCAGTGACCTGTAACAGAAACATCTCACTCTGCCACCACTGCTAACAAAGCAGTAACCTTGTGCAGAAACAGAGGTCAATACGATGAACTACTGCAGCCTCCATAGCTGATCTGTCAGGGATGCTAAAACTCAACTGTCAAGAGGGAGAAATCAATGTGCGAAATTCCACATATATGTAATGTCTACCATGCACTAGAAAAAGGTCTACTGGAACACATGTTTTATAAGGCATACAAATATTCTTCCCAGTATATCTATATTGGTTCCCTCAAGAGGAAGAAGCTATCCTGGTGGTAGTACTTTTATGCAAATTACAGCATTTGTCCTAGGACTATATAGTATACTAATCAGGCAAACACTCACCTGTAACCAGTATGGTAATATGAGGATTACCACTTTAGAGTTTACTTTAGTCACCTATTCAGATCTTATCTAGCAGGAGAAGGAAAATTATCACCAGATTTTCCCTTTTCTTGGAATTCATTTCTAAAATAAGGGATAAATGCAAACATTCCAGTTTTGGAAAGAAGAACACCTGTGATGAAGTGATCAGAAGCTGATGCTTTGTTTCTAGCTCAATATCAACAACACAATATAAAATTTGAATGAACTTTTGGAGATGGTTTTCACAAGCTCTGAAAAAAATAACTTAGCCAAAACAATGAAAGTCATTCATAAGAAATCAACATGGAAGCACAAACTTACATGACATTCTCATTTCATAAACAGAAAGAAACAACTCAGTATGCAAAAGCATCTCAGCCATCATGCCATCTGTTTTCAGGTATTCTAGTTTAAAGAGCATGCTGGGCAATCTGACAAGAAAAACACAGATGAGAGGTTGTTTTTCATTTTCACCAAGACATTTCTGAGAGTCCACGGGAAGTAAAATTGCACTTAAGTGTCAAACATACACTTATGCACTGCAGAGTCACATGCATATGGTTGTCCTTTCAGCCACAGACCCCAAGGAAAATGAGAGAGAAGTTCATTAAAAAACAAGCAGCAGCTATTTTTGCTGAACGCTCACAAAGGCAGAATTTCAATGGTTTCAGCAGGTGGAAAGGCTTCTTGCTCCTTGAACTTGGAAATTAACCTTTCCTATCTTCAGACACAAAAGGTTCAACAACATGCCTTCCACAGTTACAAAACAGAAGCCATTTTCTGGTTTCTCCTAGGGCGAGCAGGGAATAAGTCTTGTCAGAACTTAGCAGCATTTAAAAACAATATTTTAAACAACAATTTTCCCAGTTTAAGCCAAATATAGAAAGAAACAATTTCCCCTCTCTTTTACCTATTCAACACCATCCCTAGACCCTAGCTGACTGCAAGATGGAAGCAAGATGGAAGCAAGATGCAGATGTGATGACCTACATGGCACCAAGCTTGCTGGATTTGGATGGTATTCATCTTTCTCAAAAGGGAAAGAGGGTCTTTGCACATGAGCTAGCGGAGCTCACTGTTGGAGCTTTAAGCTAGGCTCAAAGAAGGAGGGGGATAATATCAGGCTTGTCTGTGACAAGCTGTGGGATGGCATGCTAAGGTTAAAGGGACGGGGTAATAGCAATGGACCTCAGCTCTGAGATGTGCTGGGTACACGGCAGCACACGAAGTCTTACAGAGATGAAGGGAAACATCAACGACATACCTCAAAGGAATTAAGGGCTTTTCCTTTAAGAAGGTGACACAGCTGATAGCCCAGCTGAAGTGCCTCTACACCAATGCATGCAGCATGGGCAACAAACAGGAGCTGGAAGCCACCGTGCTGCTAGAAAGTTATAACCTAGTTGCCATTATGGAAACCTAGTGGGATGAATCCCATGACCGGAGTGCGGCTATTGATGGCTACAGGCTGTTCAGAAGGGACAGGTGAGGAAGGAGGGGTGGAGGTGTTGCCCTCTACATCAAGAAACGGATAGAGTGTGAAGAGCTGTCTTTGAAGAATAGCCACGAGCAGGCTGAAAGCTTATGGGTGAGAATAAGAGACCGAGGCAAAAAAGGAAACCTTGTGGTTGATGTTTACTACAGGCCACTCAATCAAGGGGGGCCTATTGACAAAGCCTTCTTACTCCAGCTACAGGAGGCATCGTGCTCACAGGCTCTTCTGCCGAGGGACTTCAGCCACTCCGACATCTGCTGGAAAAGTGGCACAGGAAGCTGTAAGGCAGTCCAGGATACTCCTGGAATGCACTGAGGATAACTTCTTAAACCCGGTGATAGACAGCCCTACCAGATGGGATGACATACTGGACCTGTCGGTCACCAATGCAAGTGAGCTAATCGGTGACATCAAGATCAGAAGCAGTTTTGGCTGCAGTGATCACGCACTGGTGGAGTCTACAGTCCTGATGGAAATAGGTCAGACAAAGGAGTAAAGTCAGGACCCAGAATTTAAGGAAAGCAAACTTCCAGCTCTCCAAGGAGTTAGTCAATAGGACTCCCTGGGAAACTGCCCTCAGGGACAAGGGAGCAGAACAGAGATGGCAGATCTTTAAGAACATCTTCCATAGAGTGCAAGAGCTCTTGATCCCCAGATGTAAGAAAGCAGACAAGGAAGGCAAGAGACCAGTATGGCTGAGTCAAGACCTGCTGGTCAAACTAAAGGGCAAGAAAGAAATGCACTGGCAGTGGAAGCAGGGACGGGTATCCTGGGAAGATATAGGTATGCTCCCCAGTTGTGTAGGAATGAAGTCAGGAATGTCAAAGTGCAGCTGGAGCTGAGTTTGGCAAGGAACGCAAGAAATAATAACTTCTACAAGTATGTCATCCAGAAAACAAAGGTCAAAGATGAGCAAGACTGGTGAACTGGTAACAACGGATGAAAAGGCTGAGGTACTCAACAACTTTTTTTGCCTCAGTCTTCCCACACCTCTTGAGTGGATGGACTGCAAGATGGGCCTGAGAGAGCAAAGTCCCTCCCACTGTAAGAGAAGATCAGATTTGTGACCACCTGAGGAACCTGAATGTAAGTCCATGGGACCTGATGAGATGCGTCTCAGAGTCCTGAGGGAATTGGCTGATGTAATTACCAAGGCACTCTCCATGATATTTGAAAAGTCATGGCAGTCAGGTGAAGTCTCTGCTGACTGGAAAAAGGGAAACATTGCACCCATTTTTAAAAAGGGTAAAAAGGAGGATCCTGGGAACTACTGGCCTGTCAGCCTCACCTCTGTGCCTGGGAAGATAATGAAAGAGATTCTCCTAGAAGCTATGCCGAGGCACATGGAGGACAGGGAGGTGATTCAAGAGCACCAGCACGGCTTACACCAAGGGCAAGTCCTGCCTGAAAAATCTAGTGGCTTTCTATGATGGAGTGACTACATCAGTGGACAAGGGAAGAGCTATTGATGTCATCTATCTGGACTTCTGTAAGGTCTTTGACACGGTCTCCCACAACATCCTTCTCTCTAAATTGGAGAGATAAGAATTTGATGGATGGACTGTTTGGTGGATGAGGAATTGGTTGGATCATTGCATCCAGAGGGTAGTGGTCAATGGCTCAATGTCCAGATGGATGCTGGTGACAAGTGGTGTCCCTCAGGGGTCTGTATTGGGACCAGTACCGTTCAATATTTTCATTAATGACATAGACGATGAAAAACTGGATGTGAGTTGTCAATGTGCACTCACAGTCCTGAAGGCCAACTGCATCCTGGGCTGCATCAAACAAAGCATGGCCAGCAGGTTGAAGGAGGTGATTTTCCACCTCTACTCCACCCTAGTGAGACCCCACCTGCAGTACTGTGTCCCGCTCTGGAGCCCCCAACATAAGACAGACATGGACCTGTTGGAGAGGGTCCAGAGAAGGACCACAAAAAAATGATCAGAGGGCTGGAGCACCTCTCCTATGAGGACAGGCTGAGAGAGTTGGGGCTGTTCAGCCTGGAGAAGAGAAGGCTCCAGGGACACCTTATAGCAGCATTCCAGTACTTAAAGGGGGCTTATAAGAAAGATGGGGACAAATACTTTAGCAGGGCCTGTAACAATGGTTTTAAACTACAACAACGTAGATTCAGACTAGATATAAGGAAGAAACTTTTTACAATGAGGATGGTGGAGCACTGGAACAGGTTGCCCAGAGAGGTGGTAGATGCCCCACCCCTGGAGACATTCAAGGCCAGGTTGGATGGGGCTCTGAGCAACCTGATCTGGTTGGAGATGTCCCTGTTCCTTGCAGGGGGGTTGGACTAGATGACCTCTAAAGGTTTCTTCCAACCCAAACCATTCCATGATTCTATGTGCTTTGGAAGGCCTCAGCCAGGCCTTTGCACAGGAATCAGTCCAGATGTGATACACCAGACCCTGCAAAATTCAGCCAGCATTTTAGTGACAGGTAAGCCAACAGAAAACTGAAACATAAGTTAATGTAACAGGAGATGGACAAATTAACAAAAGGAAAATTCTTGCCTTCCAACCTACCTTGGTTCTTCAACTATAACAAGAAAATAGCAGAGGAAAGCAAACCAGCTGGCAGTTTTGACAGACTTTCAAAAAAAAAAAAAAAGGAAAAAAACAAGAAAAAAAACCAAAACAAAACAAAAAAACCCCAACAACTGTGCCAGTCTCTCGAGAGGCCAGGAAAGAAGTGGAGCCAGGACTGCATGCTGCCATTGGGCAAGTTCTTTGTACAATGAAAAATTATCTGTTTCTTTACAGGGACTTGCACTAAAAATACAAATATTTGCACTATAAATATTTAGTTTGAAAGTGAGAATTTAGAATTCAGTAATTTCAAAGAGCCTTGAGCTGAAACAAGACAAGTCAGCTGCTACCATGAATTTTTCACTCCTCACTTTACCACACAAGCATCTTTTCAGTACTATTATAATCAAATTCGCTGCTTATCTTTCAATAAAAAACTAGGAGAATAATTCTTCTTATCTCCCAAAACATCCTGAACACAGGAAGTAGAGAAGGATTGTCCCTATACTTGTATCTTAAATTTAAGCCCTAGGAACACGCCCACTTCTCCACGGCAGGAGAGCATGGTCATACATCCCAGATTGTGTCATCTAGTGAATGAGGGCGAGAGGAAGAAATCTGCCATTTGGCATTCTGGGCTGTTTCTTACAAGCAAAAATCTAGTAATACCACTGTATAAGATTTTGAGTAATGAACTCCACACAAGATACTACAGAAATACAGCAACTACACTCATGTTAAACAGAATTTGCTGGTATAACTATCCCAGCAATCCCTAATGCAGACGCAGCTAACGACAGCAATGGATTTTATCCAAGACCTACTCACTTAGCTTTATTCTCTTCTACTGGATTAAGTTGGGGCCCAATCAATCCCCTGAAGCAGCTCACCATACCATCAAGTGGGTACCTGTGCTACAACATGAGACGGCAGGATGCACAGCCAGGAGAATGAGAGGAGAGAAGATTAGCTGAAAAAACTACCAAACTGCCTTATGTTCCACCAACTGAAACTGGGAAACGGCATGTTCAGTATCATGAGATCCTTCCGCAATTTTTCCTCCATGAGGTTTTTTTAATTTAATCATTTCAAGAGAGTCTTTCATCAGTAAAATATCCCCTTGATATTCACCCGCTCTCTCAGTATACTACTACAAACTGGATAATTTTTGTTCTTGATTCGTGACTCCTCCAAGAAACCCTAATGAACTTTAATGCTCTACCAAACCAAGCTGGCTCTTACCCTTCATATCACATTTCCAGTACTCTGCTCATTATTTTTTCATAGTTTCCATCGTATTGTTTGGTATGTAGATCAGGCTTACTTATATGTAACCATAATTCCTTAGGCTTTTTTTTTTTAATTAAATGAATTCATAATGTCATTATGGAGTTCAGTACATTTTCAGTTCAGTTCCTGTCCTTGTGATTTGTTTATCAGTTTGCTCATACAGAAACCAACCTGATGTCCTCTGTAAGGAACATGCAGGCAAACTATTCATTCATTTCAGCTTTTCTGAAATGGCTTTATTTGCTTGACTTTTTTTTTTTTCCTTCTAGACTTTGATCATCCACTAGAGTCACTAAATCGCTTACTCCCCTGTAAGAAAGCAGCATGCACCAATTAGTCTTTTCATACCACAAAATTACCAAAAATAAGGCCTTATTTTTAACCCATCAAAAGCTACATGATGTTCACTAAAAAAAAAAAAAAAAAAAAAAAAAAAAAAGGGGAGAGGAAGAGGAGAGATTGCTCTGTGGAGCGTAAAAAGAGTAGAAATAAAGGGACACTAATTAATGCAAAACGAGACAGGCTACATTACACTGGAGATTTAGTTAGAGCTCTAATTCTGGACGTATAAACCTAGGTGGGCTTGGCTTTTATTGAGAAGGAGGAATTTTTTCATAGAGAATGCTCTATGAAAAGACGACCCACTGAAAAAGGCCCACTGAATGTGATCTGAATATCAGCTAAAGGCTTCACACTCGGATGTAATAAATACCCGTTCATTTTTATATTGAAAACATTATTGTCAAATAACTGAGATGTCTGAGACTTTACTTGATCTTTTTCTAGGTTAGAATTTGCAATAGTTTTCCATTCCTAATTTAAACAGATCAGTATCAAGTACTCAGATTCAATGTTCACAGAAAAAGTGGCTATGCATTCTACAACAACTACATTTTTAGTGTTTATGCACCTGGAATTCTGAAGTTAAAAATCAATTAAAACAGCTTTAAATCCAAGTTATCAGTTACCACCGACATACAAAACACTGGGTTTCAGTCCTTTTTCCACTACAGGAATTGTTCCAGTGGGAAGACCGAAAGGAGACAAATTGTCTGTCAAATTTCTTGCCACTCAAATTACACTTTAATTATTAGTGCTCTCCCACAGTTCTGACTATATCCCTGTTACACGCAAAAGCAGAGGTTTTAGGTTTTGGTATAACACTATTCCTCTCCACCATTACTTGCCATCACTCACCTGGTCTTCTCGTAAGAGCCAACATTAACATGCAAACTGCATACAAATCACTTCTGGCACATAGATGCACTGAAAGGGAAGGAAAAAGTCCAAAATCCTAAAATCCTCCCCAAAGCACAGGCCTCACTCACAAGACACTTTCTAACATGGCACAAAGAAAATGCCCAAGCTATTACACTAAGGGGGGGGAAACTTAAGTATGCTTCCAATCACTCAAAAGTGTAAATTTAAAACTTTCAGCCCAACCCTGAATTGCTCAGAAAAACAAAACAAAACAACACAACAAAAACCACAGCCCTAATCAGTTGCCATCAGCTCATAGAATTTAAAATAATTATACTAGATGCCATTCAAAAAAATACAGGCTGTTTACAAACAAGCTGCTCTTCTCTGTTTTCACTACAGTATCTGGAAGCATATATATAGAATGAAAAAAAAAAGAAAAAAAAAGAAAAGAAAAGAAAAAAAAAAAGAGGATCACATTTTGAACAATTCAGCTTGATAAAACCACAAGTTATAAAACTCAGTGCTTGGGAGGGGGAGTAGGAAACAGGTACTACAGAAATAATACAGGGATACACTGATAAAGGTTTTAGTAAAGGGAAAGCTAAATTTATTTAGCAACAATGTAGGGAACTATTGCATATACAAGCAGACTCTAGAAATCTGCACATCTTATTTAAAAAACTAAGATTTTGAAAATCAGAAAAAAACCCAGTTTTCTTAATGTGAAACTCTGACGTTCACAAAAGCAGAAAACAGGATTCCAGTAATATTTCGCTTATTTAAAATAATGTTGCTTTCCTGTCCAATAAACACTATACTGATAAAGCTGATCCATCTGTTTGCAGGTGCTTTTGCTGTAGGCCAAACACCTCAGGGCTGCCACTTTTCCACCTCTCCTACATCAATGCAGAAGGCAAAGAGTTGACAAGAACTCCTATCCTTACACCTACTGGCTGGCTACCTTCCTCTGCACTAATAAATATACTTCAGGTCCTCTCTGAAGAATATATCTCCTCTTCTTCCCTTGTATCTCACATACACAGAGTCTCCAAGCATCTCAAGCAAGCTAGCTATTGACAGCCCAGGCAGAAAAGATCAGCACCCCTCAGTCCAGAAGACATCATCTGGCCTAGTTCTGTGAAGCATGGAGGATCTTCTTGCACTGTGCTGAACCAAAGGCGAGCAGGGCCCATTTGCTCTTCTACTCAGAAATCCTCCAGAGAGGTGAAAAAGAGATGTCAGTGACAAGACAACATGAGAAAAATGTAGATATATGCAGAAGACCCAAGTATAGTGCTGATACTGAAGGAGCCCACCTAGGCAAATCCTATTAGCTTCTGTTTTCAAAATCACATTTTACTTAGGGTTTACCTCTGATTCCAACAAAACAGGCAAACATTATGTGGCACAATTCAGAAGAATGAAATACTAGAGGGTATTAAGTAGCAAGAAACCACACAAACAACAAAATCTGTCTGATTCAAAGCTTTTCCTGCAGAAGATAATAATTTCTCCAGTTTTACAGAAAAACTCATAGAACTATTTTGGAGTATTTTAACAAAACAATGAAATCATTCTTTGCATTTAACTTGCAAAACCAGCTGTCAAGGTAAACAAAACACTAACTGCATATAAAGTAAATTATATGCTAATACATGTAAAACAAGCATAAGAAAAAACTTCAAAAACAAGTACACATCATTTCTATATTTAAATACATTGTGAATTTAGAGTCCAGTACTTTAAAGACTCACTGTTAGGTATGAAAGATCCTTCTAGTATGCCAACTTCCTAATATAACACAGTTGTAATCTCTTTTATCTAGCTATAAAATGCTCCACAATTTTCCATGCAGGAATAGAAAATGGCAACTTTAAACATGTGATTTAGTGTGATATAATATGTGTTGCTTGTTTTTACTCACTACATTTCATCTGTTAAAAATCTGCAGAAAAAAAGGCACAGAGAAACTAAAAAGTTGAAAACATTAAACTTGACCATAGCAAAAGCCAACTTGCACAGTCAGGAAAATTTCATACTGCTCTGAACCAGTGGGAGAAATCTGCTTATTGAACCCAGGAACACAGAAGGATCTCAGGCACTAACCCTGTTTGAACAGATTGCAAGAGGCGAGGAGAGAAGTTTTAGAAGTGTCTATTATTCCACACCTTCCCTTCCTACTCTACACTTTAAGATCTTTAAAGGGAAAAAAAAACCAAACCAAAACAAACAAAAAAAAACCCACAAAAATGAACCACCACCACCACCACCCACCAAGTTACAGCTTGTTCAAAAAAAAAATTAGTGCCTACTATATTTCGGATTTTAGTAATTTTGTGGATTCTCAGCACAATGATGGTTAATTCATTTTACAAGCATAATATATATAAAAACCATAATTTACCCTTCAGAACAGCTGGTTGAAGATACCACCAGTATTGCTTATTATCAAAGGGGAATGGTCACTCTCCCACATGCAGCAGGATCTAAGTCAGCACAACACAGGAAAAGGCATTTCTGCCCATACATAGATACTTATTATTGCTGATTTTTAGTTTTGATTTTGCTCTAGGGCCAAACTTACTGTTTCATTTAACAGGAATCAAACATATCCAGATAACTCAAGAATAAATATTTGGAAGAATAATTCAAAATGTAAGAACATCCAGAGGGAAAACTGAGATGTTCAGTCCTGGAATGCTTAAAACCAGCAACACACAGTGCCACAAAAGAGCAAGTGATGCATGTGTTGATACACAGCCAGGAACTCTACATCTATCACATCCCAAAGCTGTTGATTGTCTTCTGTCTTTTAAACTTCGTGTTGTGATGTTCCCTTACCTTTATGTTTCTTTCACAGTCCTTTGTTAACAGACTTGTTTTAATAGGGAGAAGCCCAGTCTTCTGTGCCATCCTGCAGATGCCTTTTAAGCTGCCCCTGAAAATGCAGGACAGGGCGACTGGATTTGTAAGCGAAAACCTAACAGATTGGACACTGAGCAACGAAAGTGGAGAGTGTGCTCTGTTCTGAATTATAGATGTGCCACTGAAAACACGACACGCAGACTTTAAACATGACAGAAGAAAATTGGATAGCAGACTGTATCTGAGTTTTTATGTGAGTTATCACATACAAGTAAATTTACTTTGCAAGTAGAAATCATTATACTAGAGGATATAATATATAACATGGTACAGATAAAGGACCTGTCCCCCCCATCAGGTAATCTAAATTCTTGTCCATGGCCAACAGGTGACTGAAAGCCAAAGCTGAGGTCATAGGAAAAAACCAAACCACAAGGTAATAAGGGAAGGGAGGAACTCTAGAGACAGGGGTACACAAAAACTTTAGATCATTCTTTATGGTGGTGCTAGTGTTAGGTAAGCTTCACTCAGAACTGAATACAGCTATGACAGCAGTTACTAACACTTTAAAAGTTTGCGGTAGATACAAAAGCTTCAAGAGAGCAAAAGCACAGAGGAGCTCATGGGAATATGGAAAGATTACGTGTAGCAAAGCACACATGAAGAAAAGCTGGTGGCTGATGACGATCCTGTCTTAGACCTAAGCCAAACATGCAGAAGAAACATTACCAGCTGGGAATCTGGATATAGAGGAGGTTGAGTCTTGAAGATATAGTGCAGAAAAATACTCAAATCTTGTCAAAATTACCGAAGTAATTTTGACAGAAAGAAGTTGGGAACAACAAGCAGAAATCTGCAGATTTGGTAGCAAATTCATGAAGTTAAAAGTATCTTGAAAGAACTCCCCAGCACAACTGCACTTCAACAGCAAGCTACAGCTAAGCAGAAGCAGCCCCAACTTAATGATCAGCAATTCTAAATTAGTAATTAAATTCACACAAGAATTGTGTTTATACTAATTTACTGACTAATAGGTGAACTCAGGTCATGTTCTGACCTGTAGTTTTCACACTTGGCATCATCAACTATTCTCCAATGTACAACTGTTAATTTCCAGGGGTGGGAATGCAACACATGAGAGATACTGGTGTTCTTAGCTGCACACGACTGTGTTCTTTCTGACCACTGACATGCAAAACACTGGGTTTCAGTCCTTTTTCCACTACAGGAATTGTTCCAGTGGGAAGACCGAAAGGAGACAAATTGTCTGTCAAATTTCTTGCCACTCAAATTACACTTTAATTATTAGTGCTCTCCCACAGTTCTGACTATATCCCTGTTACACGCAAAAGCAGAGGTTT
>JAAGAY010145688.1:0-67794 GCA_011801015.1 Ardeotis arabs
TTCTGGCTTTTATTACTGTGGACATAACTTCAAATTTCAGCAGGTCACATACCCTTCTTTTCCTTGACACCATCGCAGCAGAAAATGGCTGGGGAAGTTGACTGGTTCAAGTTTGACTCCCAGTTGCCTGGCAATTGTTAAATAAAGCACAGACAAACTGATGGGAATTCCTGTCCTGCGGATCAAAACCTGGCAGATAAAAACATGATAAAAATATGTGGGATATTAAGAAAAACAAAACGCCCCAAGGTTTGATTTCACAAATGAAAATACACAAACTTGACAGAATATGCACTAAAAGATGACATCAGATGACTCTGCAGCAAATTGTTCTTTAGAGAGAATTATGTGTCCGACTACATTTGGACAAATAAACACTACAAATAGGAGGCTGCAATGCTTGAGGCATTCTAGTTTTTGCCTAACACACACGTACCTGGTGAATGTATGAATTCAGGGAGTTATAGTAATCCAGCTCGTTTCCTTTGTATTTTAACTGCTCGTACAGGACACAATTCATAGCATCAAGCACCTGTCGCTGAAGCTCCACTTCTGCAACCAGGACCTCTCCTAAAAAGACATGCAAAGAAATAAAGACTGACAAAACAAGTGTACTTCACCTTTATGCAATGGGCCTTACACCAAAACTCTTCGTACGGACTGAAAACACAAGAGATTCACCTCAACTCAGCCTGGCAAAAGACTGGTTGGAGTTGGCCACGGCAGCGCACAGCCCTAGCACTCTGCTCACAGCGTGGCCCGGCTCAGTGGATTGCCCTGCACCCCAGCTGTGCAGCAGTGCTGCCTTGCGTCCTTCTGGGGCTGAAGGACTGGATCCTAACCACCCTGTGCCAGCACAGCACTGCAGCTGGCCACGTCACGCTGCCCAGGCATGGGAAGTGTGCTTTCACTGCTTCAGAGTCACAGCTTAGCTGCTCCAGATACACAGACAGAGACAATATTCTCATTCTCTCTTTGTAAGACAGCAAACATTAGATAGTGCTTATAAAAAACAAGAAGCAAGATGCTGCCCGACCTTTGGAGATGTTAAAGCACGTACCTTTTCCACTGCTGTGGCTTTCTGAGACTTACAAAGGAACAGAGGTTGATCCCCTGTCCGACAGCTCTGCTACAGATATCAGGACTACTTAAGACTTCAGGGACAAATGGGGAAAAAAAAAGAAAAAAATAAGAATCCATGGCCTCCAGTCCTTTTGGCTTAGACAGCACCACATGGACAGACAGCTCTGGGCTATTGAGTCCCTGTGGCTGAACAAACAGCTGTTTCCTGAACAGTGGTTTAAGCAAATGCCAAAATGTGCTTGCAAGGGAATAAAGAACAAGAGCTCTCTAAGCTGCAGTAATTCAACAGCTGCTTCACCTTGTTTGTCTGTATCCAGACTTGCAGAAAGGCTCTGCGGTAAAAGACACGTTTCTGTACAGTACCTGCCTTGGAAGCCAAGCTGGGGTGCCTTGGATTTTTGGTCCGCAGGACTTTGCGCACTTTGTCTGTGATATCATCCACCTGTGCCTGGACACTTTTTAAGCAGATGTCTGACAGCGGGTTACAGTACTGGTCAATTAAAACAGCACCTGGAAAAAACAAGCTACATAAGAAACAGGACTTCAGTTTTTTTTCTTTGCTTAGTTTTATCTATTCTAAATTGCAGGCATGCGGCAAGCAATTGCAGCAGAACACAAGAGCTTTCTCTTTAAAATCTGCAGTCATATGTAGGATTTATTAAAAAAAAATAAAAATGCAAAGAATAAGCTGACATGATAAATGACAGTTAAACTCAATATTCCCCTCTCCTCCATCCTGAAAGGGAAAGCAATAGATTCATACATTCAGCAGGTATGCTGCTGGACCATGCTTAACCAGCCAACTCTCCGGTCACGCTGCATCTCTTAGCATCCTCCCAACTCAGGTTTTTATATTCAGAGCCTCAAAAAAAAATAATCTCAACTTCACTCCTGCTTCAGTTCTGATTTCTTCCTGCCTTATCCTCCAGAGCTATCATTCTTACTCATCGTTCCCTCTTCTGCTACATTCATCTTTCTCTTCAGCGCCTGCTCTCCATCTTCATGTCAGAAACCCACTATAACAGAATAGATTTTCATTTTCCTTCTGCCCAAGCCTGTCCTGTCAAACTCCTGCAGGAAAAAACAGCCCTTTCTCAGAATCTTCTCCTTGTCATCTTGTCACCACTGCTCTTTCCAAAGCCTCCATATTGTTCAACTGTATTCACCTGCAAGAATTTTGCATGGATCATACCTCTTCCAGCTTCCTACATGGCTTCGTTAGCACCTCCATGTCAGGCCTGTATTAAAGGATTGCAGCAGCGCCCAAGCCATGTCATCTTCCCCTTCTCAAAGCGTTCCCCATGCTGACCTGGAATGGCAATTCCAATGCCATTCCCACGCTTTTCGGTGAAGTTTCCCAAAAACGTACCTGTTGGTGCTCTAACAGTACCTCCATGGCAGAGGCACTGCTCCCTGCCTGCAGCTCGCTCCCTGCCCTCACCTGAGCAGCTCTTGGGAAAGGAGATAGCAGGGAGCAGACTCAAAATCAAATCTGTCAGTCTGTTAGGCTGTAGGCAGCCCATGGGCCACGGTTAAAATGCTTCTGCAACGTCAGCTATTTAGGATACTGAGCTACTGCTGTTTTCCTCAATATACTGCTCAAGATCCAAATGCAAGTGTTTTAACATTTTCTCCATTGCTTTTCAGCTCATCTGTCCACGGGCAATTTGTTCAAGCACACAGTGCTGACAGAAGCTAATGCAATCCTGACATTCTGACGCAACCACTGCAAGATTTTAAAGGTTTCAGGTACATCAAAAATCCAAACACTTCCTGAGTCGTTGTCCAAGGGCTAGCTGAAATAAAAGCAAGGAAGGCTCTGTCCAAGTAAAACAACAACGGTGGAAAGCTGTCATTAGGTGCTCCACAGGGGAGGTCTGCCAAAGACTTACCCTCCAAAAATGACTGCCGATCAGTCGGGCGTTGAAGATACTCCTTCAGATTTTTTAATATATTCTGTTGCCGTAGGAAGTATAGAATTTTCTTTGCATAGTACTTCCAGGTGAGACCTTTCCTGTGCATTTAAATACAAAAAGTCGTATTGCCCTCAATAAGGACTTTAAGGGTGAACATTTCAGATAACTTTTCCAGTGAATATAGGTTTACAATTTAGACTATTACTTTTCTAAACAAGTCTGACAACATCACCATCACTGGAGAGTCAACCAAAAGGTAAGTGTTAAGAGGAAATTCATCACCAAAAAACCACAATATAAGACACTTGCAAAGCATTGCTCCTATCATCTCTGACTTTTATCAAATCACCAATATATAATTTTGAGAAGATATAGTATCACGGGAAATACAGATCCTAATTAAAGTAGCTCAGGATTATCTGATTAAAATCCTCCATTTTTTTTTTTCCATAAAACACTACCCTTTGACTGGATCCCTCCAGTATCAATCTTAAAGTAGCCTCTCACTATTAAAAAGAAAATGATGAGGGACATGAATGTAGGTCCAATAGTATTCAGATAAAAAAAAAAAAAAGTCCCCAGAGCAAAAACACCCCTGTTGCTCTGAAAAGGAAGGAAGAGCTCAACAGTTTGTCTGTAGATCACACAGTCCAAAACCTTCCATCTTTTATAGTAAAGCCCCTTCGCTTTCTAAATTAACAAGCGAAGGCAGAGTGCTCAAGAAGAAGCAATAGAGCGTTGGCTGTGACCCAGGGAAGGTCTGAAGAGGTCACCTGAAACACAGACCAACTCAGAGGGGTTCACATCACACCCTCTAAGCAAGCCCTGGCCTTTAGCAATGGGTGACCAGTGCCTCCCTGAGCACTTTCACACCAAACATGTAGGAATGGCACAAAGCCCTAGCCCCAAAACAGCCCAAAGGGAGAATTCTACCAATTCCCAGGCCCTTGCCACGTGCTTAGAACAAGTCCAGTTTCTTTGTTTAGAAAAAAACCCTCTGCCCTTGCTTACATTTCCTCTCCTCCAGATTGCACGTCAAATCAGTCTTCTCCATCCTACTAGACAGGAGAACAATCAAACCTCATAACACTTTATCCTCTTCCAATAAACTGGGATGCTCAATAGGGACAACTGCTTTATTGGGATATCTTCCAGGGAAATGATTTAGCCTAATGCTCCTGAAAGGCAATGACTACAGCTTAATCAGGGTGTAATTAGCATCAATTCTGCTTTATGGGGAGGCATTTGGCCAGTGCAAATGCTCAAAAGCTTTTTAACCAGTTGTCAAATGAGAGCTGTTTAGTCCCAGTTCAAATAGAGAAGGTAATAAGAGAGATGTGAAAAGGCAAAAATGAGATGATTGCCATTCCAGTTACGTTTTTTCAAGCTCTGCTAACAGTCCCTTTAATCAAGGCTATTAGACTCCATTAAGAGCAATCTATCGCTGCTTCGTATCACAGCAGAATCAGCATGGTTTATATGCTGCCAGCAGAAAAACCTTCAAGCAGAGTAGTGACTTATTCATCTTGCCCAGTGTTAACCATGGTGATAAAAACACCTAGGCAGATGCAAACTGGAAGTTTTATTTACCTGCTTGGCATTTCACCTGTCTGAATCATTCACAGAACTGCAAATTTTGCAGTGGCTGAATTAAACTCAGTTGCTTATTTGGGGACAAAAATTGTACCAATGTACTACAGCTAAGAAAAGCTACAAGAAGAAGAAGAAAGGAAAAAAAAAAAAAAAAAAAAGTTGTAGTTTCATGATACAGATGATACAGGCATACAGGCATTGAGAATTCCTGCTTCCAAACTGATCCAGGTTTAAATAAAACAAGGAACAGGAGGACGGGAACTCCTCAAGCCACAGCTACTGCAGAGAAGAGGGTACGTGGAACATCTCCCAGGAGATGCCATGAACTGTCAAGGAAACAAGCAACAAACAGCCAGACAAAGCCAGAGGACCTCCTTCTTGTAGACTAGTTCGCACGGTTTCTTCTGGGAATATTAAATTTGTTCTGAAATCAGACACACAGCAATACCTCTCAGCCTCGGTAAGCCTGGGGACGTTGTTTTACGAGCGTGACAAAAGGACAGAAGCTGAGGTCAGGCATTCACCACAGTACCGTTCTCCTTTAACTGGTGAAAAGGGAAAAATCCCTCCCACTCCTAACCCCTCTCTTACCTTCCTTCCATGTTTAGGATACACATCAGCTCATCTTCAAAAAAATGACTTGGGCACCCCAGACTCTCAATGTCACTGAATCCATCACAGGGGACCTGTCAAACCAGACAACGAATTATGCAGAGCACAACAGATTCTTCCCAAAAGAACATAATTTCATAAAAGCTCTCAAAATCAATTTTGTTCTATTTTTTTAAATTTAGGTTACATCTTATGAATGTCCAGCTCACCAAGTACTCAGTCTTTACTGTCAGGATCCACTGAGAGCGCCCGTAGCACCCTACGGCAATTTGAGCACCCTGGGCTCCTACAGTGGGAGGATACCAGCTCTTACGCAGGCTGGGCCCAAGCTGGAAGCAATTTTAAGGTGGAATCAACTTTTGCCTGGTTGACTGAATCTCTAAATACGCTCGCCAGCGTAGAAGTTTGGTCCTGGGGAAGGAATGAAGGAGCAGGAGTCTTCATTTTCTGAAACAGTCACTAACGTATCTGTATTCAGAACAGCTATTTTCTTTCAGGATTCTTTTTTAAACTTTGGCTGTAGTGTAAGAAATCTAGCTGCTTTCCAGCTTGTCAGTATCTCAGCGGGCGCTCTGTGGGACCTAGCAGAACTGGGTTGAAAGTCTCTTCCTCTCAACTCTAAGCAGGGAACCAAGCTGCAGTTTCTAGCCCCGCAGCAGATAATCCTCGTGATCAGGCCTTTGGGTATTGCTGAGTAGCTTTTGCACACATGATCAAAACAGCAGGAACCCAGGAGCCTCTGCCCCAGCTAATGCCCCAACACGCACTTCTCCGTGGTCAAACGTCTGTCTGCTGCAACGACAGCGGAACAGTTCAAAAGGAACAGCCAAGAGACACGCACCTCCAAATGTGGCCCCATGGCCGCCTTCGCCAGGGGTGAAGACCTAGGGGCCAACCCCTGCTTAAAATCAGGTAAGAGGATTTCAACACGAGTCTCCTTCGTCTTAGCGGAATTCTCCACTGGATCACAACATATTCACAAAGGAGCCACAGAGGGGTGGCTGTTCAGCGGGTCCTGTGTGAATTTTCAAATTCCCCCAAAGTTACAGGCAGCATTTCTGTCCATTTCACAGAATTTCAGGTTGACCCAAACTGTGCAGCCAGCCAAAACCCACAGCCATCAACTAAGCAAACAGACAAGGAAATAACTGCCGTTCCACATGCAATTAAGTCTCTCTGAGAGACTACGTTTTCACCTTTTTCACACTGAACACAAAAGCATCTTGGTGTCACAGCTGAGTACAGAACGTCGATGACGCACTTTCCAATTCGGTGAACCTATTGTGCCTTCGTCCTGTTTTCAAATTCCTCCTGACAACTCACAGAACCTACCCTTGCACAAGGTTTGCAGCGAGATAAATTCACAGGCCGTGGTGTGTGTCAACAAACTATCGGTCCTTCAGAAGTTCCCAGAGCCAGGGCTGAACACGCAGCAACGAGCAAAGAGCTTTTAAAGCCGCAACAGCTGCACGTGATACTCAGCGTGCACTTGGCACCTTTGGATTTTGAACTCTCTCTCGCTCTCCTTTCGGCTGGGGATCCAGCGTTTTCACACAAAGTGAGGAAACAGGAATTTTCTGACTGCGTAGTTGAAAAGATGTGAAGAGAGAGGAGAGACAAACTAATAAAAAGAACTAAACAAGCAGTTAGGATGCTGCACACACACAGAGATGATGACTTACATGTTCTGAGAAGAACCTTTTGGAGAATGAAGCTACAATTCTCTGGGCTTCCAGACCAGCATTGTGCCGTGCTTTGTATTCTTCAAGCCAGCTAACGCCGTCCGTGTGGCTATAGTACTTCAGCAGCGAGGGCCATCTGCAGAACAAGACATAAGTGAAGAGGTTCATTAGTATTTCGACATCACTGAGAGCCTCCAGAACTGTAAAGTGTTGCTTACGGTAACCACGTGACTGGAGGAGCTGAGATACTGCCAAGACACAGTGCAACTTTAAATGTTATTGTATAAATTAAATTAATTTATCAAAACCATCTAAAGGTTCATACTCCAGATACTTCGATATCTAAATATCTGAAACACTTTTGAGATTTCCTCTAGAGCTCTGCAAGATAAACATAGGTATCACATTAGCAGAAGAAAGGCAAAGTTTTATAACAAAAAAAAGAATTTGTTTGCCATTCTGAAGATGTATCACACGTCAGCTAACAAAATCAGAATTCATTGTCCTGTGCTCTTCCTGCTACCTTGTGGGTCCAATTAAAAGGCTGCACAAAGCAGAGCTCCCTCTGTTGCCCTTGCTGGTGGCAACATCTACTGGAGGAAAACCGAGAACTGTGAAGTCAAACTGGGACAGCTAAATGGTTTTGGACAGCATGGGAAAGCAAGCTGGGAGAAAGGTCCCTTGTAATTTACAGAGGCCTTTATTTCACATTTTGAAATTCTGTTTGTTATTACTGGTTTTACAAAACATTTTCCTTCAACTACATGGACTGCCCTGGGTTCTTTTCAGGATAGATAAATATGTGTGTGTGTAGACTTTTATAGATCTATATATTTTTACTTTTATAAATAGAGAGAAGGCCAAATGTTTAAATCACTGCTTCTGTCTAAAAACTATTACCCGCTGACCAAAAGGCACAGTTATGCCCATCCACACATGGAAGACATTTCACTACCAGCCAATAATAAAACAACACTGCAATTGCAGCTACAAAATAAAGCCAAAGACTAACCAAATAACTTCACATTACACAACCGCCTCTCTCCTGATGGATCCCTAGCCGTTCATCCACCCCTGAAACGCAGCCATGTCATAATAAGAATTACAATCATTTATTTTAGGATGAGAAAGAATAATTTCTTGGGTTGAAATTATATTGAAAATTTTAGGAAGATAAAGTGCAATTACTCACAACGGAACTCAGCCAGGATGACAAGGTCAACGTGCAAGCTCCTGCCAAAAGTTCTGTTATCAAAGACAGAGGAGGACAGCAGCATGTGCTAATCACCCACCACATCCAATTTCAGCTGCTGGATCTGAACTGTTTTTAAATTTCCAGGTTCACTTCAGAAATTAGAGCCACTGAACCGGCGAAAGGGTCTGGCCAGCCATCCCCAGCCACAGCTCGGCGAACTGGGGAGGCTGTAATTGCTCAGTAGCCTTTTTTGCTGGTGGAAAGGGAACAATCTTCTCATTTGAGCTATGCTAAATTTCAGAAGCCAACTGGCAATTAGAAGAAGCAACACTGCTACTTGTCCTGTGCCAAAACACAGACAAAACCAGGTAGCAGATGAGCGTGCCCTGTCCTAGATAGGTTGGCAGCCCCAGTGAAGAAGTGCTGTTTCCAGAACTGCTGAAACCACTGTGGCACGAGAAATATCAACAATAACGCTCACGCCTTACTCCCAGCTAAAGCATTCACAGTTCCACTGGTCATAGCACAGCTATGCCCTCACCAGGTGCCCTGCGACTGCCTTTGGGGGAAACTAAACCCACAAGCATCAAAAGGCAATCCAAAGGATTTCGGTTTCTGTGGAAATAGCTCTCCCAAAAGCACTAAACACCCCTCTTTGCTGTGAAGCATTAGTCCTGTGACAGGACAAGCCTTGGCAGTTGTTCTGGAAGCTGCTAGCTACCACTGCCTACCTTAGTGGGATGAGGGAGGCCAATGGACAATCCCAGGACAGACGTGGCCCCGTGTCCACACCACTGCCAGAGCCCAGGCTGGACCTGGGGCCTGCAGGCAATCCAAGTGCCTGGCTGTGGAAGGGGCCACAAAGCCTGGCCCCCCTGCTCCGAGAAAGGGGCTGCAAAGCCTGAGCCCCCCACCCTGCTCCAAGCGGCAGGCTCAGCCCGGTTCCATCCCCCGGGATTTAGGAGAGGAAGCAGCCTTGCAGCAGTCCCCGCCATCCCTGCTCGGGAAGGACACCCACATCTCATCCCTTGGAAACGCAGTGGGAAGCTCCAGAGCTGGTCCCACCCGTGAGAGGTTAAGCACACGCACCTTGCGGAGCCGGGAGGAGAGAAAAAGAAGTGTGGGGAGGGGCACTTCCACCACCCCAGGAGCCCCCAGGCCCTCCCAGGCCGAGGGGACCGGAGGCCCCGTCCCCGGTCCCACCCGAACCCCTCCGGGTGGGGCCTGGCCTGGCCTGACAGGGCCAGCACCCCCCTCCCGCCCTCGCCAAGCCTCGTCCAGGCAGCGCAGCCCCCCCGGGAGGGCCGGGCCGGGCCGTGCCGGGCGGCGGTGCCCACCTGAGGCGGAAGCGCTCCCGCCACACCTTGCCGCGGGGCTGGCAGGCTTCCCGCAGCCGGCGGCAGGTGCACGACACCCGCCCGATGTCGGCGGCTCCCAGCACGTCGCAGCAGAGGATCAGCTCCAGCAGCTCGCCCGGCAGGTCCGTCAGGCCCATCCCCTCGGCTTCGGCCTCCGCCGGGCCCCGCGGCCCCCCCGGGCCCGGGCTCTCCGCCGCCGCCATCTTGGATGTTTACCTGCGCGCCCCCTCCCACCGCGGGAGGGGTTAGGGAGCGTCTCCCGCTTCCGGCGCGGAGCGACAGGCGGAGGAACGGCCCCGGGGAGCGTCTGCCAAGTGCCGCCGCCCCGCAAAGCGCAGAGCGGGGCGGCGCTTTCCCCGCGTAGGCGGCTAGGGAGCGTCTGCCAATGCCGCGGAGCGCAGCGCGCCGCCCCTCCCAGGGCAAGGGCAGCGGCGGGGCTTAGGGAGCGTCTGCAAAGTTCCTGTCCCCCGAGGGGAGGTGTCAGCCCCCGAGGGTCGGTGGGGACCCCTAGTCCATCCCAACGCCGTCCATCCCACCGAGGGGACCCTGCGTCCCGGGGTGGCTGCAGGGTGGATGGCAGTGCCCATCTGCTAACAAGGCCTGGAGAGGGGCAGAGATGAGGCCTTGACTGAGGTGACGCTGCTGCCATGGCAGTGGCTGCACCTGGGGTAACACCGCCTCAGTGTCTGCACCAACACCTGGGGTAACGCCACATCAAGTCTGCACCAACACCTCGGGTAATGCCACCTCAATGTCTGCACCAACACCTGGGGTAACACCACCTCAGTGTCTGCGCTGACACCTGGGGTGACACCTCAATGTCTGCACCGACACCTGGGGTAACTGCACCTCCCTGAGGTACCGCTGCCGCCATGTCCACGGTAGCACCACAGTGGGGACTGGGCTAACACCAGCATGGCCTGTGAGGTGACGCCAAGGTGTCTGGTGCTGTGCCCGGGGTCACAACATGGCTATGTCTATGTCTGGTGCCATGCCTGGGGTCCCAACATGGCGATGCCTGAGGTCACACCACCACGGTGACTGAGGAGCCGGAGCAAGGCCAAGGTATCAGGATATCAGGAGAGGCCTTTCGGCATTTAAAACCCGGAAATAAGAGAATGAGGTCCGCTAGGTTTTATTTCACTTTTTTATTTTGACCGTAATGCAAACAGGCATAAGTATTCCATAAAATCAGAAGATCGGAACTATACAGAAAGAGGTGCATGCTTCAGAACAACGTGGATACCTTGCAAACAGAGCCGGAGTCAGTCCGAGAGAGGGGGCTGGAGTACATCGTACGCATGGCAGAGATTTTAGCAGCATCGAGAGCTCAGAGGTAGGGGAAAACCATGTTCCTGACCGCTTAAAGCACTGGTACCATCAAACAACACCAGCTCATCCCTGCTCGCACCGTCCCCACCCCTTCGCTCCGCAGAAGAAACCTACCTAGGATCACACGAAAAGCTACAAAATAAGCTAAACCCCCCCACACATACCTGTCTTATGGGATGCGAAGTGAGAGTAAAGACAATGGCATGGTTTTATAAACCCAAATGAAGGCACGGTGACATGAGGGGTTGCTGAGGGGGGAGGAAGGAGCAGGAGGACCAGAGGGCAGCCAGAGGTTGGAGTCCCATCTAGCAGAGCAGAATTTACCCACATCTGAAGAGTTTAGGAAAACCTCTGCAATGGAAAGTCTGGGAATTGCCTGCCCCGAAGCTGCCACCCTTCACAGACCGGTCCCCGTTCTCATCTCGGCGTCTTCAGGAAAAAGGCCACCAGGAAAAAAAAAAAAAAGAAAAGTCCAAACCAACCTTTGAGGCTTACGCTTTTCAAAGGTGCTTAAGGGAATTGAGAGAATAAATCCCCGTTCCTATTACAAAAATTAATTGGCACTGAATATCACATTCCCTGGGCGGCTGGCAGAGCTCGTGTTCCTTACTACACGCGATCTAAAAAGCGGTGAGCCCTGGCTGAAAGTCATCTCACTCTGCTCATCGGCTGCCTGGGGAATCGCGTACACGCCGGGAGAGCCGGGGATGCGCTGCGGACCAGGGAACCTATTCTCAAGCTCTTTTCAGTGTACAGATCCCAGGGGTTTTTTTGAAGGCATCTCAAGGCAGCAGAGCACGTTTAACCTTGGGAATTGTGGACATTTGCCTATTTTGTAGAATTCTAGCGAAGCAGAAATTCTGCATTGAATTTCATTGGCTTCAAAGCCATCACATCAATGCCGGGCACGGGGAGATTTGGAAACACCATCTTCTGTTTCTGGAAATCCTGTTGGGTACTGTAAAATGTATTTTGTCAAGATGTGATTCCATGCCATGATCACACAGAGAGAAAAATAAAAAAGCAGGTTCAGAAACGCATAGCACTAATGCCTCTTGTTGGGGTTGTATACATATTAAGGCAGTTTTGGTGCCCTTGGAAAATTTTAACATCTCCATTAGCAATTATTGTGGGAACAAACTAATTGATTTAATAATAAAAAAATGGATATACTTTTTGTTTGCTTTCCCCACCCAAAGCCCACACATGAAAACAAAGCAACAAAAAGCAGCCCCAGATAAGTTGCTCTTTCAGATCCAGTTTTTCCATATTTAGTCTTTAAATTTTTAAAGTATTAGGAATGCCCCCAGAAGAAACATGCTTTGCCCAGTGTTATTCACAAGCAGATTTCTGAACCAGCCCCACACAGCTGTGTGTGAATACTGCGGCTGGGCCAGCTTATCTCCATGCTCCTGCTTTTCCGCAACCCCGGAACATCTCCTCCAGCTTTGGCCCACGGATATGAGAAGCCCCCGGTGTCTTGCCCACTTCCAGGAGCAGCTGCAAAGCCTTGGTCCATAGGCTCCTGTTTGACTGTGGGGTTCTCAGGGCAAGGCTCAAGGTTTGATTTTCTTGCTTTTGAAGTGTTTCCTCCCTCCTCCCTCCCCAAAATCTGGCCGGGTAGGTGAATGCGTAAGGCAGGAAAGCAGCAGCCTGTGCAGCGAGGCACTCACTGCTCAACACGCTGCGGCTGCTCAGCTATGAACTCACAATCTGGGGTTTTTTTTGGTTTTTTTTTCCTATGATTTTGATGGCTCAAACTTCCATCACAGCCAACCATCTGTAGGGGTGGAGGCCAAGAGTTTCTAGTCTACTTCATTCCTGGCACAGCAGGAAAAAGGTGTATCTGCGTTACGATGCTTAAGTATTTCGTGAGCTGCCCTTGTCCTCACGCTAAAATCAAGCCAATTTTGACCTCTGGTAAGGTTTTCCTTCTGGAACCAAGTGCTTTAAAGCAGCAACCTCATTAGCTTTCTCCAGCTCCCCTGATTTCCTATGAAAGACAGGCGGCCGTATGGAAGAAGCTAGAGCTCAGATCTCCCCGTCGAGGGTAGATTTCGGATGGATTGCTAGACTCATGCATCGCAGGCAAGCGCAAGTTGACACACGCGAAAATACTACTGTCGTGAAACTGCTGCTGCTGCGAAAGCCCGATCCCGCGAAAGCCTGATCCTGTGAGCTGCTGAAATCCCCAACGCCACTGAAGCCGGTGGGTGTGGAAGGCATCTTGTAACTTGGATTCTAGGCTAATTTTGTCCAGGTTCAGGAATACAGTTTTCCAGAGCGTTCCTCACTGGCCAAATTTTGCTCCTCTCATTATAGCAGAAGAAATTGTTGTAATAAAGACTGAGTTACGGCGTAGTTGAATGGTCCTGAAAATGTGTCTCCATCTGTTCCGTAAAGGGGCTGTGCGCCCCTCTGGAACTATCAAAGCCATTGCAAAGTTATCAGAGCAATTCTGAAGCTGAGAACTGGTCCCTGGTGAAAGCAGGAACAAAATTTGGTTTTGAGCGTAAAATTCTCCTTCCAAAAAAATGCCCAGGAACTCTCCGCAGCTTCCCCACAGGTGTAAATCAGAGGATGTCATGGCTTCAGTGGTTGTATGTCGGGGGCAGCAGCTTGGGCTTGGTGCAAGTGCGTGAGGCTTCAGCACAAACGTGCCCTCTCCCCAAACCAGCTTAACGAAAAATGTGGTCTCCTGTATGTGGTAGGTGCCCACAGGGTCGTGGTGCTTGCAGAAGGCGGTGTCCAGCTGGCACCCACGCTTTAACCCCACACCGCCTATGAAACTCCATCACTGGGAGATTCATTGCAGGGCACAGCAGAGCAGGGCTGTGAGCTCGCTCTCAGTTATCCCCAGGGAAATTTGCCCACCAAGAATTTCACTTGTCAAATGAAGTCAACCCCCAGTCTCTAGGTGCTAGGAGCGTCTCTGGGGAGAGCAGGAACGCAAGGGCCACCCCAGTGTGATAGTCTCTTCCCAGCACAAGGCACTGCGTCCGTCGCCACCCCCAGGACCCACCCTTGGCTGAGCAGCTCGCTGCACCTTTTGGCTGGGTAGAAAGGATGAGAAGAAGAAAGGAGGGATCTCCAGAAGGAAGCAGTGGACCCCATTTCTCTGGCCAGCGTGGATGCGACCGGCTCAGTTCTAGTGCAACGCACTCAAGCCTACCCAGCAATGATTGTGGAGGTGTCATCTTTGCCACTCTACCCCTGATGACCGAAGTCTCATTATTTTCCTGCTGTCTCTCAGAAATAGAAGAACAACAAACTCCCAGGCAGTCCTTCTGGGGAGATGAAACCTTTGAAGTCATCAGCAACCCAGGCAGTAGATGCTCTTGCACTAAAGGAACAAATTATTTTTCCCTGCTAGTGGACACAGCAGGTTGGGAAAACAGAGAATCATTTCCCATGAGTTTTGAAGTTCATAGATAACTTTCTGTGGACATTTGAAAAAACCTACAGATTCAAATATTTGAGAAAAAACCCTCACTTCATGGTATCTTGAAAAATCAAATCTCCTGTTTGGAGAAGAGCCTCTTTATGTTTAAGCCTTGGGGAGCAAAAAGGAGCTGAGCTGCTGCAAAATGAGCGGTGGTGGTAGTGGAGACTGGATCAGACTGGGGTGTCCGTCTGGTCCAGCATCCCCTCGCTGCGGGAGCCTCACGGGGCTGTGCAGGAGCCTGGACTGGCCGCAGGCACCCAGGGGCGACAGATTTGTGACCCCGGTGCCCAAAAGGCAGACCTCGCCCCGCTCTCTGTCAGAGATGTTGTGGCTACACCCACGCACCAGAAATGTCACATCGAGACAAGCAGAGTCTAGACAACCGATGGGAGAGCTGCATTTGTGGAATGATAAAGCAGATCCACAGGTTTATTTCCCCCTTGGCTGTGGGAGAAAATTAAGCCTGAAGGGAGTGTGAAGCCTCTGCAGGTAAAGGAGATGCTGGAGAAAAGACGTCTGAGACTGACTCAACAAAAAGCAATGAATCAAAATTCCCAGCGGTGCGGCGTGTGAGGAGCGAGCGCTCCTACTCAGGTGCTTGCCAGCTGCTTTCGCTGGCGGCTCGGGTGGAAGGGGGAGATGGAGGTGTCAGGGTTTGGGGTGCAGGACAAGCAAGCCCATTCATCTCAGACCCAGACTGCAGCAGCAGTGTGACTCCCAGTCGGGAGGCATTACAGGCAGAAGGCAGGACATAGGAAAGCTGATTGCCAGCGACACTGGATGAGCTGGAAAGAGGGCGAAACCAAGGGCATTTCTTTGGGCACTACCTCCTCTCCAGTTTGCATTGCTCCTTCTACTAAAAGGAAGACCAGAGCACAAACCCTAGAGCCAGAACCAGATTTCCCAAAGGAGGAGATGACTTTAATATTTTTTCTTTAGCTCTGTTTCTGCAGCTGTAGGACTGGGGGTTAGGGCCAGGATTGCTGTATGTTCTCAGCTGTAGGACCAGGGAGCTGTGTCCCACAGACAAGACCTCAGCCCAAATTCCTGCATCCCAGCAGCAGAAGGACCCAGCTCTCCCATCCCACTGCCTGCCCGACCTACAGAGGTGGACCAAGGGCTGCCCTTTTCCCCTCTCCTGTTCCTCTTTCACCTGCAGGTCACAAAAACCCCAAGCAGCTACACAAACTTGGCCTCACATCTGCCTCCAGACCCTTGGCTGGCCACCCTGCTAGCCCAGCGAGCTCAGCCGTGGCCACACTGTGGCAGCATTCATTCGCGTTGTGTGCCACGCTCGATGCTCTGCTGGGACCAGCAAAGCTGAGTCCTGGATCTCAGCCTGGCTTAGGGCAGCTAATCTCAGTCCTCTGAAAGCCAGCTCACCAGAGCAGCTCCTGGACAAAACCTCTTGCTGTTGCCTTCGCTCCATACAAGCATCCGCATGCAGCTCAGCAGAGCAGGGGCAGGAAGAAAGGATCAGTATCTACCAGCTCAAAACCCTATCCCTGCCTCCAGCCATGCCCCGCTGTCCTTGTCCTGGCACTGAGGGAGGACAAACCTTCTTCAGGGCGAGGAATGGAGGAGAAAGAGAAAGGACACACCAGGTCATGCGTGCTTTACCTTGCAGACAGCTTTTCTCTGCTAAAGGGGCTGATACCTTCCTGTGATCGCGTTAACAGCTTGCTTTTGGGGCCAGATTTTTGCAGCAGGGCTGAGGTGCGAGCGTGTCAGAGCCCAGCATCACACGGCATCTTTGCAGCCAGTCTCACCTCCCTTCTCACATGAGATGTCCCGGCAGAGACAGCTCGTGCGGCTGGCAGGTGGCTCAGAGCCCACGGAGGGGACCGGCTTGCCGCCGAGATGCCACATGTATTTCTGTTGGCAGGCAGGTCGCTCCGTGCTGGCGCTTTCTGCTCTCCTGAAGGTGTGGAAGTGGCTGCGGTCTGCTGTCCTAGCACTGCTCGGGAGACTGCGCTGAGGTGGGGCTGATGCCCTCTGGGCTTCCAAAGAGTCCTTGGTTGCCAAACCCTCACCCAGGACCAGGAGCCTGTGTAACCCTCCAAGTGCTGTTTTCCAAACAGGCTTTTTTAAGAAGAGCATCCTCTTGCAGCTGGGGTTGGAACCTCTTCTCTCCCATCCTCATGGCTTTCCAGTCGAGAGGGTTCATGCCGTTGCAGCATGCAAAGCTCTGGGATGCAGCCGGTCCCTGCATCTCTCCCACCTGCAGATCACACATCTCCTGTAAAGCCTTCCAGAGGGCACCCTGGCCAAGCAGCAGTCCTTGCCATGAGTTTTTCGGTGCTTGCTCTTCTGTGGGAGGACTTTCATGCCAGCAAAAGTGGGGACTGAGCAAAAGGAGAGGCTCGTGGGGAGCAGGAAGCAAAGGAGGAGGCAAACATAGTGCAGAGAAATCTTGACACAGGAATCAGAGACATCCTGCCCTTCGGCTCAAAACAGACACATTTGAACCCAGGCTGCTTGGGGATGAGCAAAGTTCATGGGCAGAAGGATGCCCAGATCTCTACAAGTCCAAAGGGAAGCCAAGAAAATGCAAGCCCCGAGCTGGGGAAAGGGGGACCTGGGGGGAAACAACCACCAGCTCTGGTCAAGCAACAAGACCTAGCCATTGCCCAGCCCCTGCCACCTCTGCTCTCCCCCAAAACACCAAAAACACAGATGATCACGAAGGTGGTGATTTCATGCAGCTGCAAAATGCCCTCGTGAGAAGAAGGAGAAATGTGAAGTTCTGTTAAGAGCACTGCAGATTATAAAGCCATCGTACTTCAGTGGGGAAATCTGGGGAAAAGGGGTGAAAAGAAACGGCCACAGGACAAGAGCAAGAGAAAGAGGAAGGAAAGGAAATAAAAATCATCATCATCATCAGGACACAACAACAGGACGAGAGACAGAACGCTTTCCATGGGCAGTTCCCCGCAGAGAAGGAGCCACCGTGTCCGTGAAATACAAAACCCAGTGCCCTCCGGCTGGAGGGGGCAGCAGGTGCTGGGACTGGTTTGGCATCCCCTTGGGGCGAAGGGTCCGGTTAGGAGCAGAAAACCCTGCAAGGGAAAGGAGAGACTTAGAAGGAGCATTGGGGAGCATCTAGGACTAAGGAATTCCCAAGGGATGGCATCGTAGATGAGAAATTACAGAGCTGTTTGCAGCTGGGTGAGGTGGGGAACCCTTATCCCTACTGAGAGACGGGAAACTGAGGCGCTCTGTGCACAGTGTGGACCCCAGAGTATGCACTGCGTTGGAGAAAAACTCCAACCAAACCTCAGGGACATTGGGAAACCTGCTCCAGGTCAGCTGGGAGTGCGGGGAAGGGATTGCACCCCAGGCTGCCGAGGGCCAGGACCAGGAGCAAGATCCGCACAGATGCCCATCCTTTATCCTAAATAATCCTTCTGCTCAGCTGGGGAAAATCCCACCGTGGCAGCGCTGAGCAAATGGCAGGATGTTGTAGAGCAGAAACAAACATAGCAAATGTCAAGGTTTTTTCACTTCTTTTGCTTGTTTTTACAACACTGGAAAGAAAAGTCTCGAGATCTTTCCTAACCGGGCGTGCGGCAGCCTGGAGACCTCTCCCACCGTGAGTACTGGCTGCCTGCACCCCTGGAGCCAGGCGGGACCCCCGAGCCAGCAGTGGGGCTGGGGACAGCCACCCCTCACCACGTGTGCAGAAGTTAAAGCTACCTGCCCCATCCCGCAGCCCACATACAGGGGAGACAGGGTTAAAATGAATGTGTCAACTCACTCGTCCGTATCTTTTTTGCTCTCCTCAATGAATGCGATAGACTCGGATCTAAGGCGGTTAGTCACTTCGTACGTACGCAGGGTGACTCCAAAAATATCCTCGTGGTACCGGCCGTCATCCTGAAATGGAGGATGGGAGGGGGGAAAAAAAAAAAAAAAAAGGAAGGATTTAGCAGTGGTTGGTATTGCACTAGAAAGCTTTTGTGTTGCAGGTCGGTACCAAACGCACAGGAAGTGTCCCGGGGCAGAAGAACCAGCAGGATGGTGAAGTGACCTTCCCAAGGTCACACAGTGATGCAGTGGCGGAGCTGCTCAGGATGTTAGACCTCCTCCACTGCCGGCAACCCAGCCACTGCCTGGCCGTCAGAGGGACATGTAGCCTGAGGCCAGCACACGTAAGAGAGTTTTTGCTTGCAAACCAGCTAAAAACGTGGCTCTGCGCTCCCTTGGCTCCTGGATGGAGCGTGGGGCCGCGGTGCGGAAGGGGAAGTCCCGCAGGAATCGGGCTGAGTTCTCCTCCTGGGCAGAAGCAGGGCTGAAGCAGGGCTGGTCAGGCATCTGTCCTCGGGCCCGCGTCTCAAACCGAGCTCACTTCTGCTTCACTTCCAACATCTGCAGCAACGTTTTTGCCCAGGGGCAGCAGCCGGCCAGCCACACGGATGGAGGAGATTTGGGGAGGGAAGACCCACACGCTGCCCTTTTACCCTGCTGCAGCAACAGAGGGACAGCGGGGTCTTAACTGGGTGAAGGAGTCCTGTCTGGGCTACCAAGGGTTCCCAAAAGAGCTTGTACCTGTGCTCAGCACAGCACCAGGCTCATCACAGGAGCAAAGCAAAGTCGCTTCCACCGCACACCCAAAGCTCTGGTAGATCACGCTCCCGACCTTGCTCAGGCACTGGCGGGGTGACCAGGAGCCGCAATGTCCCCCCCCACCAGCACCCATCTCCTTGGCGCTGCCTGTTCTGCAGGAGAAGGCAGCAGGTGCAGCGCCGGTGGCGGGGGCTCGCGTGACGTCTCGTGGCGCGGCCGCTCCTCACCCGCAGCTTGCTGATGAAGGCGCCTGCCTCCTCCACCGACAGCTGGCCCTGCTGCCTTGCGATGCGCTGAATGGTCTTGAGGACATCCCCAGCCATGGTGACATCCCCGCAGACGTAGATGTGGCCTCCCTGCTCCTTCAGTGCTTTGAACACCGTTTGGGCCAGCTGCTCCTGTAACACGTCCTGCACGTATTTCTGAGGGAGGAGGAGGAGGGAGTGGAGATTAACTGCAGTTTCCCAGCCCCATCCACCTGTGCGCTCTGGCCGGCTTTGCGCACACCAGCTGCCTCTTTGGGGAGCGTGCCTGCGCCTCGCAACACCCGCAACGATCCGAAAGAGATGGAGAAAGCAGCCAAGCATCATTTTGCTCCTGCGTTCTCACACCTTCACCATGTATCTCATGGGCAGGCAGGCTCAGGTGGCGATGGGGGTTTAAACCAGATGTTTGCGCTGGTTTTGGGCCACCCCACGGGTGACATCCCTCCTTGCCCACCTGCTTGGGAAGACCACCCAAGGCTGCAAACCAGAAGCGGAACAGTGCCCGCTGTGCACCTTTGGTTTGTCCGGTTCCCGGGAGTAGGCTGTGTACAGCTCTCTGAAGACACCTTGGGATTTGGCAAAGAGCGTCTCTTCTTTGTAAATGTGGTCGATCCTGGACTGCCGGCAGCCGAATACCAGCACCATAGGACAAGGCTTCAGTCCTGGAGGAGAGACAGGGGAAGCAGTTAGCCCGGCGACCACCGGTACCCCCTTTCTGCAAACCACCTCCCTCCAGATCTACCAGCAGCCCCAGCACTGCCAGGAGCCTTCGCTGGCCAAACCGGCCGGGAGGAAAACCATCAAGGAGGAGGTGATGCACTGCCTGAGCCAGTGCATGGCCTGGGGTCAAATGCTTGAGCCAGGTTTTGGGGAGAAACTGGACCCCCCTCCCCACACCACCGGCCCAGGGTTCCCGAGAGATGAGAAACAGGAGGAACGACCCACCTTTGTGCTGGATTTCAAAAAGCCGCTGCTGCCAGAAGCTCCGGAAAGGGGCGATGCCGGTGCCAGGGCCGATGAGGATGCAGGGCACCTGGGGATCCTGGGGCAGGTGGAACCCGGGCGCGCTGCACACGTGGAAGATACCGGTTAAACCCAAGCAGGATGCTCCCTCCCTCACCTCTGCCCCCCAGCCGGAGAGGGAGGGGGAGAAAATGAGGTGAAATCCCAGAAAGCAATATTTTATCACTGGGACCCATTTGCTCACAAATCCAGCCCTGTTTTCTCCGCACTCCGTAGTGCTTTGCAAAGAAGAATGGAGGGCAAAGAGGTCATCCTGCAAGGGGGCTCACCCCATCTTTTTCACCCCTTGCCTTGCGTGGGCCACTTACCCTCTCACAAAACAGGGCACTACTTCGTCGGTCTGTATCCGGTTGAGCCAAGAGGAGCAGACTCCGTGGTGGATTGGTCCTTCTCCATCTAGGAGGGGAGAAAAGGAGGGCTGCACTTGACACACCAGCCAATAACCCCAGTTGTTTTCCTTTCTGAAACCCTCCCTGCTGCTTTCCACATGAACACCTCACCAAAAACTTTAGTATCTTTGCATCTGTCCCCCATGAGCTTGACATTTGGATCCCTCTGTAGAGCTACCCAGCTTCACCCAGCACCCAACTTCTCTTTGGTCTTTTTTGGCAGAAGCAGCATCATGCGATGCTTCCAGACAGAAGCCCTCCATGGCCACCCCAGAGGAATGGCCATTGTCTTCCCCTGTGTCCTGTCTGCTGCAGGGGTGATGGGGCTGTGTCCATCTACACTGTGACCAGGGCTGCTTGGACGCTTCAGTGCTTGCACAGCTACAGAAATTTGGCTAGTTGTGGCAAGGTGGGCAAACACGGTCCCACATGGAGCTTGGAGCTGCTGTGGCTGGTCTGTTGTTGGTACTCTGACCCAGATCTGCCATCTCTACCCTTTGATGGGTGGTAATTCTCCATAACATGGGACAGCAGTGTCATGGGTTGAAGGAATCTAGTCACCGCAGCAGGTAGAAAGGCTTCAAAATTACACCTCTCCGCCAAAGACCTTGTGGTGTTGCCCATGTGCTAATGCTTTTTCTCTGCTCTCTGCACCAAGCCCGCCTCCGCTGACCCCTGCATGAGCTCCATACCTCTGGTACGGTAGGAGACCACTGCCACGGTGAGGTGGACCTCGCCTGGGTACATCTCCGGGGAGGAGCTGATGGAGTAGTAGCGTGGTTGGAGGAGGGGGAGCTGCGTGAGCAGCAGCGTGGAGGGCATCTGCACCGAGGGGAACTCCTCCAGCACCTCCACGATGGTGGGGTTCTTGGACCACTTCCATTCCTCATACTCCTGCAAGCCCTGCAGCCAGGGAAAGAGGGAGGAGAGAGCTGCAGCATCAACCTCTTCCAAGCCAGGTGCCTCTACCCGTATCCCACAGGGCCTATGGCAAAGCTGGGGTGGGTGGCAGTGAAGGCAGGCAGGAAGAGCCCTGCTGTCACAGGTGGAGACTCAGCCTAGCTGCAGTATGGGATCAAAAATGCCCTTGGTGCTGTGGTTGTCCTCAGGGCCTTGAGGAACTTGGGCTTGGGGTCTGAGGCTTTACCTTGCTAAGGACCTGCAGACGTTTCTTCTCCTTGTCGCTGGTGGCCAACAAAGCGAACTGCTGCAGCAGCAGGGGTGTGGGGGGGGTGGTGATGTCCAAATAGTACTTAAAAGCCTGGAAGATGGTGCATGGTGGGACACGGTTCTCGTCTGTCCAATTACTGATGACACCTGCCAGGAGGGAATTCAGCACAACCATGAGATCAGCTGAGCATAGGAGCCGAGGTGGATAGATCCTCGCTTTCATTCCCTCATATCAGCTCTGAGACAGTGAATGATGAAGAGCTGGAAGGAAGTCAACAACATATCCTCATGCTACAAGTGAGATGCTGTACAATGAGCACAAATATGAGTCCGATGCTCTACCACCATCGGCCTCGGTCACTCTGGGTTCATGCTGTTTTCCATCTCCTGTTACATTGTGCATGTCAGTAGGGTATCAGACTTATCCCTGAAATACAGTGTTGGGATCGTCCGTCAAGATCCTTTAACTCTTTTTTCCAGTCCTAGACATTGCTCTTCCCATGAGAATATAAGAAATATGAGAAATAAGGAAATAGCTCCCCCGGGGCCTGCTCACCCTTCAAACCCTTGCTCTGCATCCCAAGTGTAGATCAGCATCGGGTCTGGGCAGAGGAAGGTTGAAGGAGGTGCTCCAAATCCAGGCAAACACAGCAGTGAGGTGGGAAATTATTTCTCCTGGGGACAACCTACCTCCCTGAGGAGCTACAAGAACCACTGCAGGAGATGGGCAGGAAGAGAGAGGTGACCTCTATGGCGAGGTGGCCCTGGTTACCTAGAGCTGTGTTCCTCTCCTCCAGGAGCTCCACCTTCACCAGCTGGTTGGCCGGAGGGGCATCTTCAAGCCTGTCGATCAGGGCATTGACCAAGTCTTCGTGGTTCCCTGGAAACACGCCCAAGTGGTCCCCAGGCAGGTACTGCAGTTCCTGGTGTCCGTTGGTGTGGAGGCGCAGGAAAATCGTCAAGCGGCTACAGGGAAAGAAGAAAAACCAGGATGTGTTTTGGGGGTCGCTGAGCTCCTGAGCCGCTGGGTGTACTGGGCAGTGGTGACATGCCCAAGGCCTGCTGCCCCGCTGAACACACCACCAAAGCTGCAGCTCAGGGACTTTTCAAAAGGGAAAAAAAAACAGTTTAACCTCTTGCTTCAGCAATTTTATCCTTTTTTTTTTTGCGTGCACCGTGCCACTCCATAAGTGTGGCCACCCATCTTCCCATCCTTATGGTCAGAGGCTAAGTTACGTGGTGGCAGGGATTTCACCACGTAAGAAGGCAGGAATCATCCTTTACCGAGTTCACGTGGCTTCCAGCCTTGGCGGTGACTTGCACCGAGACGGTGTCCATGGGACATTCAGGGGCCAAGGGGTGACACTTGGGTGCATGATGAGCACGTTCAGCCCCCGCAGCTCCCGGGACAGCTGCGTCTCCTACCTGGACTTTGGGCTCTGCAGGTTCTGGCGCGTGATAAGCCGGGCTGCGTAGACACGTTTTTTGTGGATGCTGTAGAGTCCTGCGTAGGAGAAGAGTCAGTGAAGCAAGGTGGCAGAGTGCGGCCAAGGCAGGTAGCTCCTGGCTTTTGCAGGGCTGTTGGTGTCACTGCGGGTTTGGCCCTTTGGACAGGAGCTGGCTGACACCAACCGCAGAGAGGCTCGACCAACCCTCCTGCCTCCATCTCCTGCAAAGCTTTGGCGAGCTTGGGGGGATCAGAAACCCCAGGGGGGAACCAAACACGTGTCCCTGTTGTTAGCGACCGAGGAGGACTCTGAAACTCCCTGCACGAGGCGTGGGGATGTGCCCTCATGTGCAGGCACGCACCGCTCGCTGCCGGTGCCACCTGGCTGGTAGCAGAGCGCCTGAATTTGGGAAGAGCTCAGCCGGCGCGGCAGATCATCAGCTGCAGGAGCCGTGCTGAGGGGCCAGGTGTCGGTGGGCTGGCCCTGCCGTTGCACCGCAACGCTCAGCGGAGCGGCATTTGGACAGAGCAAGCTTGGAAAGCTCCCAGGTTTCCAGCTCTTTGCTTCAAAAAAACGGGGTCAGGAGGAGGGAGATCAGATCACATCCCGACATCTCTGTGACAGATACAGACAGGGATCGGCCAGAGGGGCCCGAGACCATCACAAGCTGCTCCTTGGGCATGTGGTGGAGAGGGAAGGCAAGACTGAAATGCTGGGATTTCAACGCAGTAAGAAGATTTGGCCCCTTTACCCCCGCTTGATAAGCCCACTATGTCATCTTCTCCACTTGCCCCACACCCACGGCCCTTTGGGGTGACCCCATCTTCGTACCTTGTGTCAGCTCCGGGGCTTCAGCCACATAGGTCAGGCGAAACTTGCTCCTCTTCCAGCTCCGGTCATTGCTGATGAGGGAGTTGTTTGCTTTCTCGATGTTGACGTCGTCCCCCACGCAGAACACGTCGCACGCTGCCTGCAGCACGCACCGGGCTCTCAGGCATCTCCTCCCTGCCCCTGGGCTCTCCGACCCCCCTTTTCCCACCACACCTCAGCCAACACATGGAGGAGGTAGCCCTAGCGGTGTAGGGCTCTACCAGTGTCCATGGCCATGTTTTGTGGTGTCCTTCTCCCCTAGGAATCTGGGATAACTCTGACAGTCAGCACAAATCAGAGGGTCAGCTCCACCGAAATACGGAGAACCTCTTTATTGTGGGGCCAGGGTGGTGGACGGGTGTCCCAGTGTAGGGAAGGAGAGGCTGGGTTTTCAATCCCAGCTCTAACCAGCAGCATTGCTCTATTCCTGCATCCTTCTCCCCCTGGAGCGCAAGGGAAGCGGGTTACCTTGAAGACCTTCTTGGCCCAGGTCCTGAAGGACTCCTCCTGGCCACAGAGCTCGTCCCCTTCTCCCATGCGGAGGATCCTCTCTCCACCCAACTCCTCCAAGAGGGTGTCCACTGCCCGGGCAAAGGCGCAGAAGTGGGGGTAAGCACGCGATCCCAGCCCAAACACAGAGAACCTGCAGAGAGGTGGCACAGCTGCGGCTACCGAGCCAGGAGGGACATCGACATCTCCCCCTCCCACACCACCACAGCCAACACCAGTGTGAGGGAGCATGGAGGGAGCTGCATTTTGCAAAAATACATCACATTTTAGGAAAAAAAAGAAAAAAGAGGAGAAAGGGGGTCTGTGCAGCACCAGCTCCTGTTCTGTCCCATCTGCAGCCAGAAATGGCTGCCCCCTCGCCCCGTCCTGTTTACCTGACATTAGCCAGGGGCCCTGTGCTTTCAAAGTTGTCCCTAGAGTCAGGGCCATCGCTCGAGGACTTCCGTGCATCCGAGTAAGAGGAGACGCTGTTGAAACGGACCTTGTAGCTCCTGTGAACGGCAACCACATCGAGAATTAACAGTGGGGACAAACGTGCGTGTGGTTCCCACCGGGATGCGTGGTCAGAAGGGACCGGTCAGTAGAGGAGACCAAGGCAGAGCAGGATCAAGCTCAGGGCCCAATGTTTCATGAGCAGGTCCTGTGATCAGTGGCTAGAGCAGAGAAATGTGCTCCCTCCTGGGGGTGAGACACAGCCCATACATTGGACCTGGTCTGCTCCATGGGATCCTCCAGTCACCTCCCAGTGGGTTGACCCAAGTGTTGGCCAACACGTTGTCCCCAGCGGTGCAGAGCCGGCAGGACCTTTGGCTTCCCTGGCTGCACACAAGGTCGGGTATGTGCCTGAATAGATATTCTGAAGGGTTTTTTTCATTCATAGGAAGTAAAAAAAAAAAAAAAAGAGGGGGAGGGGGGGGGGGAAAGGGAGGGGGAAAGGGGGGGGGCGGGAATCTGACAACAGCAGAAGTATTTCTGAATTGAACCATCTTCAAAAATTGCTCGACACAAGAGTTTCTAAATATACTGCCAGAGCAACGCAGCAGTAGGGTGTGGATGAGTCACAGCAGACCTCCTGCACCCGGCATGCCACGCGGAGGAGACAACCCCCGAGCAAAATCACCACTGGGGCTGTAGAGCCCTATACTCCACCTCTGCTCCAGAGCCTCCTCCTTTCTGCCCAGACCTCTCCTGCTCTTCTGCGTCGCTGCATCGGGACGGAGCCTCTCCTTTCTCCGCTGTCGCTGGGCCACGTCCTCACCCGCGGCTATGTGGTGAAGACAGGGCAGCACAGCCCACCGGTTTAGATGGGCGTGAAGCCCTCATTCCCCACTGGGGTGCTGGGCCCGAGGTCAGGGCACCAGCAGCTTTTGCTGAAATAAGCAGGGCGCCTTTTCTCATTGCAAAAGCTTTTTTTCATGCTTAACGGCAGCATCTCTTCCTACCATCCAGAGCCACGACCTCTTGGCCTGTCTGGGGGGGATCACAGGGAGTAATTTATTCCCCCCACCTCTGCAGTCACCTTTTCTGTATGTGAAGTCTGCTACTGCGCTACATTTCTGTCTCCTCTTCAGATAAAACAGCTCTCACCCTTTTGATCTGTCCTTGCGGGTCACCGTTTCCAGCACTCTGGCCACTTTTGCTGTCGGGTAACCAAGCTGTCCTGGCTCTTAGAAACTCCTGCCAGTCCCTTAAATTACATTTCGAGGTGACTGGGACAGTCAGCACCGAGCTCAGATGCTTTTGTCCTCCTTGCCTGGCTTGCCTTGGGTGGCATCTCTGCACCCAACCCAACATTGCGTCAGCCCAGCCCCAAAGACTGAAGATCCTTGGGGTGAGAACCACGTGTGAAGTGCCTGTTCTCCGTCTGGACACCTCCAGGGCAGCCTACAAACTGTTTTGTCAGCTCTCTCTGTCAAGGCATGAGGCCGTTGGAAACCTAACGGGATTTTAGCTCTGGAGCCCTGGCGAGGATCCATCAGATGACTTGGCTGCAGAGCAAGGTGACCACTTTGGGGTTGCTGGGTCACCAGCAGCGAGGAGGTACAAACTGGTCCCTGCCCTGCCCAGCAGTGTTTGTCACTGCTCTGCAGCCCCACTGGTGCTGCTCAAGCGGGAAGTCCAGGCGGTTAAATTTCACCGCATCACTGGCCGCTGCTAATTCTGCCTTAATTAAGGAGCAGCCCTTTGCCAGTTGTGAGCATCGCTGTGTTAGCTCAGGAGAGACTCCAGAGCAGAGTGGCATCCCAGTTCAGTGAAATATATTGTGCTTAATAGCTAAAATAAGAGTAAGCCCCAAATGATTATCACTTTGCTGGGTGCCCTCACTTCCCAGCCTCTGGAACGCACACTGAGATGGCTCAAGGCTCATCTTCCATCAGTGGGGGGTTTTCTGAAACCCCAGACCCAAGGTACCAGTTCCCAGACTCACTGTTACAAACATCACAGCCAGAATTTATAGCGGCTCTTGTTTTCCTTATAAATAGTTACATATGATGCAAGAAGTTAAATCTGGTTCTCAAGCCCTCTCCCACCTACATCCACATAGCAGGGGATGCCCATCTACCTCCAAGTCTTACTATCGTGGTGTCTCCTGGACAGCCCCAGCTCTCGGATTTGATGATTTGGGGGGAATTCCTGCTTTTATTTGTTTTTTTTTTTTTCATAGATGCCTGCCTCTGAGAGGAGGAAAGCAGGGAAGCAGGCTGTCCCGGCTGCAGGGCTGCCTGCTTGTGGGGTTGTGAGCGGGAAGGAGGGATTGGGATTGGGATGCTCTTACTTCCTTTCCTCCAGGTTGGAGTTGGGGTTCTTCATCTCCATTAATGCGCAGCCAAATTTCTAGAGAGAAAAAATCAAGAAAGGCCATCAGCTTTGCCAGTCTCTGCCAGTAACCAAAGCCTGGGATGTGGCTCTGCTCTCTGCTTGCTGTTCCCAGCAGCCTGCAACGCTGCGGGATGAGGTCGCAGCTCCCCAGCCAAGGGGCTGGCACCTCCTGTGTGACCCTGATGTCAGTTGTACAGGATGAGTTTAGCAGCAGTTACTTGTCTCAGAGCAGGGAATAAGTAGATATCCCTGTTTCAGAGCAGGCTCAGCACCAGGTATCGCACAGCGCCCACACCTCTTTTGGGCCATTCCAGCTTGGGCTGAGCAAAAAAGAGGATGCTCTTCCCTGGTCCCCACCACCTCTCTTCTGCCTGTATCCCTGCCGTAGTCACCCGTCCCTGCTCTGTGCCCTACCTCTCCATTCTCAGGTGGGTCTCCATTGCCAAAGGTGCTTGTGACCACCAGGACCATGGTTTCATGCTCTAGGTGCACGATGTCATACTCGTCCATGGACATCACCTGGGAAGCAACGGAGATGTTAGCAAGAGGCTCTGCTGCCAGCCAATCTCCTGGGATGGACCCCAGTCCCTCTGGGGATGGGAGCAGCATCTCCATGCCAGCACACTGGCAGAGATCTCCACATAGGGAGGGTGAGAACATGAGCCTCAAGGGACACGGACCAACTATGGGGCTACCACCTGAGAGGCAGTAGATAAATGCATGCCACAATGCCTGCAGGAGCAGGAGCTGGAAATGCTATTGATGTGAAGGCCTCAATCCAGACCCACAAGATCACATCCTGGGAGGTTCTGAAGACCCTTGGCAGCTGGGAAGCTCCATGTGCATTGAGCCGTGTATTTTCCAACACCCACGTGTTTCCTTGGGCCACCCAAATGCCCACACAATCTTGCAAGGGCTGGGAGCTGGTACAGTACCTTGGCATCGAAAGCGTGCTTGAAGATTTCACAGAGAGTTTTTGCATAGACCTGCGACTTCCCCGTTTCAGTGGCATACAGGATGGTCGCTTTGACCCTCTTGGCCATGGCCTGTCCCATCAGCTTGGCCGAGAACTTCACAGCCCTAGGAAGCAAGAATAAATCCCGGTAAGAGAGCTTTCTTCCTTGTCAGTGCCTCTAGCCCAGACTATTCACGCCATTTTATTTATCACTAAATGAACAGCTGCTTAAAAAACTTGCGACATCACTTTTTTGTTGTTATATGCCAAACAAGGAAGCTACGGAAGAGCGTGTTCATCTTCACTTGTCAGAGGGGAAGACTGGATGGGGGAGCCTGAGCACAGAGCTGAAGTACCCGAATGGGTGTAAGGAGGAAAATGCTAAACCAGGCATGGAGGGGGGCTTTCTACAGGGACAGAGAAGCAGAAGAAGAATCAGGGGCAGCAGTCGCTGAAAGCCGTGACCAGATAACCACAAAGGAAAAACTGGAGTCCAACCGGAGCCCAAGCTACGTGAGGAACAGTGGCTTCTCCATCTTTTCATGTCTTTAAATCCTACCTGGCTGCCTTTCTGCAGGACATTTCCTAACCGAGCAGAAGCACCCGGGCTCCACACGTCGCACGCACTGCCCCAAGACACCAGGAAGGTCAGGCGAGGTTTGTCTGTGGTCCCTTTTATTTGCACTCCAGCGACACCGTGCACTCTGCTCAGAGGAGCAGCCCTCCCGAGGCTGAGAGGTCGCACGTTTATCTGACTGTTTGCCGGGCTGCGTCTCGCCGGCTGCCTCCTGTGGCCGCGGTCGTGACCGGGTGCGTTTGCTCCGGTTTTCCCCATGGGCTCAGTTCTGACAGCAGGGCAGAGGGGTCCTGAGAGGACACCGGCCTCTCTAATCCTGGCCGAGGTGATGCAGGACTGGAAACACTGGCTCCTTGTCCACACCAGCGCTGCTGGCTGGGCTGGGGTCAGTGGGAGCGCAGTGATGGGGACGAGGGTGGCTGCCATGAGCCAGTGGGGCAGCGAGCCCAACGTGGCAAGTTTGTTATTTTAGGGCCCTTCGTATTCACAGAATTTGGACATCAACATTGTGCAGAGTATCTCCACCTTTTCTAAACGGACCATCGCGCCGTTAAATGGGGCCACCAGAAATGCCGGTCTAGATTTATCCTGGTGTGTTGCAGTAGGGAAGGGGCAGGATGGGCAGGGACTGCAGGTTTGAACACTCCGATTTGGCCAGAACCAGCGCAGCCTGTCTGAACAGGCATCAAAATCACGTGGCAACCAGTGCCAAGTGCAACGCTCCGGCCTGCCGGGCTCTGTCCGCCTCTTGTTCAGCTGATCAGCTCAGACCCAGGCAGGATTAATGGCAAATTACAAAAATAATTCCTCCTCCCTACATCAGGAACAATGGTGGGGTTTTTCTTTTAAATTACCTGCCACGCTCACATTTTTATAAAATAATTTATCAATTGTGCACACACAAATAAAAGCATTGTTTCGTCCAACTCAATGGCTCAATTAATCTTCATGCGCTCTCCACCAGCCTGGACCCAGGCACTGGTGTCAGCCGAAGAAGCACATTCATCAGCTGCTGGTCATGTTTATGGATGCGCCGCGGAAAATAACTTACAGGAGGTGACAGCTGAAGAGTGGGAACAAACTGATAGGAGTGACTCGGGGAAACTGAAGCGTGGGGAGATGCTGTCAACAGCACAAGGCCACCTGGCAGCCTGGCTGCAGATACCGGGGCAGACCCAGCCCTCCCTGGTCTTGGTCCAGGGCCCTGCTGCCGCCGAGCCAGTAACTCCTACATGAACCTTTCTGCCAACAGCCCACGGGGGAAGCAGTCAGGCCAGGATCAGCCAAAGGGTCCAAATGACACCTCATTCCTACACCCCTGCTGACTGGGAGCTTTGACGGGGGGACAAGGACTTGCATGGCCCACTACTGGGGCCCAACTGGCCATGAAACGCGAACCTCAGGTCATCTGTAGGGAGATTCCTCATTCGTATCCCTCCACTCGCTCCAAAGTGGGTGTTTGGAGGTTTAGACACACACTGGAGACAAGTGTTCCTCAAGTAGCTAAAGAGTCAGTGAGAGAAAGAGAAATACGGACATGAGTTTCATCTCAGCTCCATTTTGCATTGAAGACCACCTGACTGGAGCATGAACCAGCTTGGGAGAAGAGACTATATGCAACATCCAGTATTCACCTGGTCATGCACTTTTTGGGGGTCTAATGGGGTGTTCCAAGGGCTGCTTGTTTCTCCAAATGTCCCTCTTGGCAGCTGAAGCCTTCAGTGGCCTGAGATCCAGGCTCACAACCCATCCATTTGCACGCATCCGTAGGGTAGGGCTATCAAACAGCGTGGCAAACGGAGCTGCCCAAAATCAGGACCAGCCCCAGGTACTCCAGGGCTTTTCAGAGCCCACCGGTACTTACTTGGCTAACTTCTTAAAGCCAATGGCCCTCTTCTTGGTAGGTGTCCCGTTGACCCCTTTCCAGATGTGGGTGTTCCAGGGGTCCGGCTACGAGAGAGAGGAGCAGCAGCAGCTGATGGGCAGTGCTCGGAGCTTTGAGAAATGCTGTACCCCCAGCACCCAGCGTTGAATCCCTCCAGCCATGACAGGAAGGAGTAGCTGACCCCTTCACAGCTCTTGATCTCGTGATCTCCCCCTGATCCCTGGAGCCCCAGGCATTCTTTGGGGCAGTTGGGCAATGGAGTATGCACCAAAAAAATTGTGATATAATAAGACCTTGCTGGCCAAATGCCTTCTCACCTCTGAGATGAGCATTAATAGACCATGAGAGCAAAAAGAAGGCAGACGCCAGAAGGGGAGAGGTGATGGAAGCACATCCTTCCCTCTCCCCAGCCCACGGGTTTCGTGTTTTTCCTAAGAGGCCCTTTGGGAAGGGGAGGCAGCTGAAGCGAGGAGCGAGCACACAGAAGATAATTCAGTGCCCTCGCGGGCGGCTGTCTGCAGTCAGGGCCAGGAACCGTCAGGGCTCCTGATGGACCGGTTATAGAAACGAACAGACTGCTCCTGGTTTGTGATTGTTCCTTAAGGGCTCTTGACTAAAGGTCACATTGTGTGAAAACCACCAGAGCAGAGACGGTTGGCTAATGAGGGTGTGTTTGCTTAGGGCCCTTTTTCCCATGATCTGAAGTGTTAAATACTCCAGCATCGGCCGTTTCAGCCTGCCGCTTGGCTGGCCAGGCAGGAGCCCCCCCATCACAGTGTTGGATCCCCAAGCTGGAAGGAGCCATCCACTTCTTGCAGACGGGAAGGAGGAGGGATGCGGTGACTATCAGGTCATTTCCTCACCTACCCATTTCCTTCCTACCCATGGAAGCACAAAACTAGGCACTTCCAAAGGGAAGAGCTCTGCTTAGTTCCGCTTCCAAAGGTAAAAGTTGGGGGCTCAGCATGTCCCAAGGTCCCATGGAGGGACAAAAAGCCATTGTCCTGGGAAAAGGTGTAATATTCAGGGAGTTGTTACACTACGTTGGGGGGAATAATGAATTATACTTGTTCATGGACTCACTGCCTCGAGGGACAGCTTGTTGAAGGGATTAGATGGTGTCCCCCTCCTTCCTGCACCTTCTGAGCTCCCCGTCCCACCCTGCTCTTGGCTATACCCCTGGGCATGGAAGGGAAGGTGCAGACGGTACCTGGTACTCAAAGGAGGGTGTGAGACGGTAGTTGAGCATTTCCTGATGGAAAACCGGGGTGATGCTGCCGGACATCGGCGGGACAATCCACACCCAGTCGGCAGGGCAGCCCCCACGGCATCGGTACTCGTTCTCCATGTGCTTGATAAAGGACTCGGTGGCTGAGTGGTGGTCCACAATGGTCACCTTGTCGCTCTGTTGGAGGGAGGAGAGAGCGGAGCCAGTGGCTGTGGGTTAATACTCCGCGGGAGGCAAAAGCCAACATTTCTTGTTTGCAGCTGTTTGACCCAGTTATGCCTCCCTCCCGTGGTCTTACAGGACTGCACCTTTGGAGATGACACCAGGTGGCTGCTGACCCTGGTCTTCCCAAGCAATGGTCACTGAGCAATGCCATTTTCCAGGGCTGGGAAGCTGCCCTTTTCCTTCCTGAGTAGATGCCCCTTGGGGAACTCTTTCATGGCTTGCAGAACTCAAGAAGCAGTTCTGAGCCAGCTCTGGGAAGGACTCCCACCCTCTGAAATTGAGTTGCCAAGGACTAGTTTTGCTACTCAACCTTTAAGTGCAAGCGGGGGGAGAACCTGGGCCAATTCTTGCCTCAAGGATGGGACAGAAGGGCTGGATCTTTCCCCCTCGGGGCGGTCCCTCTGGACCAGCAGAGCTCAGATGCTGGTAGTGATGTCTTTGCAACATCCAGGGCACAGAGATTATTAAATTTCACTGCAGGCTCCTGGAACAGCCCAAAACTAGGAAGACACAGCACAATTTCAGCTGAGTGTATCAGCTGCTGCCATTGTCCTTGGGCAGGTATCTCCATCCTTGTGTCCCTCAAGCCTGACCCAAACACAACAGAGTCGTGCTACTCAGGTACCTGGAAGCTGTACAGCACAGCAATGTTGATCTCCACCAGCGCCTGGTCCTTCCACAGCGATGAAGTTTTCCTCATATCCAGATTCATTTTCTTGGCCACTTGCTGTAACAAAACGTGGTACAAGGTGAATGCTTTTAATGGGCAAGAACCAAGGACTGAAGATCTCAGCTTGGTGAGAGGAACCCAGAGGAGGGACCTAGGCTGACACAAGGCATCCACAGGGCAGGGCAGCACATTTGCAATGAAGGACTGATGTTTTGCCTTCCTCTGAGAAGATGTGGTCCTGCCTTTTCCTCTTCATGGCAGGAGCAAGGCCAGTCTGGCCTCCCTTCCTCCCCTGGGCACAGGAAGATGACTAAATGCTGCTGAAAAGGGCCATCAAGAGCAGCTGCTGTTTGTGGGAGGAGAGGAAATGGGTGGGTCTGTGGGATGGCAGGAGATGCTGGCGGTCCATGTGGTGGGAGGAACAGGCCCCTGCACCCTTTCCCATGCCAGACTCCCTGCTGCTCCCGGACTCTGTTCTTTCTCGGTTTTCTTTCTTCTGCCTGGCGTTCTTCCCCCAGATGCTATCACAGATGAGGAAAGTCCAGAATGGAAAGTCCCCAAGCCATGGCAGAGTGCTCCAGAGGGGCCAGCTGGAGAGTCCCCATGAGCAGGCATGTCCCTCAGGAGTCACGAAGTACCTCAGCACCCTCTCAGCCCCACCACATCCTAGACCTTGACCTCAATCAAGCACGTGACTAGGTGCCTGCCGATCCATAAGGTGCTTTGAGAAGTCTGTGGCAAACTCAACAGGCATCACGCTTGCTGTGTTAGACACCAGCTGGCCCCACAGGACACAAAAAACTTGCCAGCCCATCACACCCTTGGCCATGTGGCTCCAGGAGAACATAACTGCTCTCTCTAAGGGAGACTTGGATGTCCTGTGCTCCCACCCAAAGTGCCTGCTCCCCAGTAACTTCTCACACACCCACTGCTCCCCAGGAGCGCCCAGCCTCCTCGAGGAGGGGGCATTACCTCCAGTATGTTGTAGCGAGAGTTGTCACAGTAGTCCCGGACCCCGATCTCTGTGCCCATGTACCAGCCGCTGAAGGGGCAGGCAGAAAATTCCAAACCGCCGATCTCCAGGAGCATGTTGGAAACAGCTGGCAAGCCATACCACTTCAGGCCCAGGTCCTTAAACCATTCAAACCTGCCGGGGTACCACAGGGTTAGGCAGCCAGCTAGACCTCCCCTGCCCAGCGCGAGCAGGGGAACGGAGGAGGTGACTGACACGTGAGCAGAGTGGTTCCTGGAGGCATTGTCTCTCTCAGGGGCTGGTTATGGGGAGAAGGTGATATACCAGGCGTGTTATAGAGTGGTGTAGGTCCTGAGGGACTTCAAGGAAAGGGATACCCACCCTGCAACCAGGACACAACTTGCTTTCCACCTCCAGGCTCTGCTAGCTTTACATCAGAGTGGAGGGAAGACCTGGAAGAAGGTCTTGTGTTTACCCCAAGGCACGGCAACGAAAGGGCAAGCCCAGGAGCTGGCTTTGGGTGAAAGCGAAGGAGCTGAGTCCTGCTGATCCCCTCAAGCAGTTTTGGGGCTTCCTCCAACTTACTTGGGATGCCGGATGGGCACTTCCAGCACAAGCTCCGGGGGGATTTCGAAGAGCTCTGGATCGTTGCCGTTGGCTTGGAGGAGCAGAGGCAGGATATCAAAGCGCCCATGTGGTGCCTTCCACCCTTGCTGAATGCAGATCTAGAGGCAAAACAAAGGTGGGGTTAGAAGTCCCAGCAGGTCACCTGCTCCTCAAGCATTATGGGAAGTCACTTTGTGACACTGCGGTGGGTGCGATAAACCCTCCTGGGGTTGTCAGAGCTTCTGCATGTCCCCACCGGCCCCATGCCCATACTGCCTGGGAAGGATGGCTTCAGCCGGTACCTCCGTCAGCTCCACGTTTGCAGGGTCTCCCAGGACAGTGCCGTCGGGCTGCTTGTAGCCGGCGTAGCGGATAAGCTGGGCGTTCCAGATGCGGAAGTCGTGCTTGCTGTCTGTCCGCTGCGGGAAGATGGTAATCGCAGATCTGGAAGGAAGAGGCAGCGCTGGTGAATGCCGAGGACGTTGCAAGGGTACAGGACAGAGGAATGACGAAGTGTGGTGGGGGAAAGGCGCTGACCCTGCCTGCCACCACCCTGCGCACCACCTCTGCTTGTGCCTTGGACGAGCCCCAGACATTTATCACATTTCCTTCACCAGAAGAAGTCATGGCTGGGTGCACTCCAGCTCTGGAATTTGGGGTGTTTCCAGCAATTCAGAAGCTGGCTGCTAACATGGGGTTTCAGACAGGTCTGAAGAACAGTCTGTGCTCTGCATTTGATGCAGAATATAGGAGAGGGGAAATAATTGGAAAATCTGCCCTTTGAGGTCCTAAGAGAGCAAGAAGAGATATACTTGGATCAGCAGGACACCTTCCCCTGAGATCAGGTCCCCTGAACTCTCCCCAGGATGAATACTGGCTATGGCCATCCTGGTGCACAGCGGCTGCTAACAGAGACGACCTCAGCGGGGCCCAGAGCTGGGTTGTCACACATCCAGAGGCCTCCAGATATAAACCCTGGTGGCTCACCTGAGGTTGCCTTTGTTGGTTGCGTATTTGATGTGGTTGCAGATGTAATTGAACATCCCATGGGCTGTGGTGCAGTCCCGGGCATCAAACACCTGAAACAGCGGAAGCAATTGTGGTGATGCTACAGGATGCTCCTACTCCTAGGGCAGAGCCAAGCAGAAGAAACACAGCGCAGGAAAAGCCCTGAACACCACCCTGACTTGTTAGGTATCTAAAGCCCCATGATTATGTGTTCCCTGCCTTTAAAATGTGTGGATGTGTAATCCAGCTGCCCCTTCTGCTTTGAAGAGGTGAGTCATCTGCTGCTCAGGCAAAAACCTCCTCAACTCAGTGCTCTCAGCCTGCTGCTGTACCTGGCTTATCCACAAACAGCTTTGGTTTCTGCTCTTTGTCTCTTGTAGACCAAGACTCAAAGCTGAAATAGGAGAGGTATCAGCCACGCCTGAGATCAACTGAGAGGATGGGGAATCACAGAATGGTTTGGGCTGGAAGGGAGTGTTAAAGCCCATCCAGTCCAACCCCCCTGCAAGGAGCAGGGACCTTTCCAACCAGATCAGGTTGCTCAGAGCCCTGTCCACCCTGGCCTATAATGTTTCCAGGGATGGGGGATCTACAAAAGGATGGGGAAACCAAGAGGGTCAACAGGAGGCTTGGAGACAACTTTTTGAAGAAACAACTCCTCACAAAGTTCAGATGTGCCAAAATAAACAGTGGCAGAGAAGAGCTGAGGGCTGAGCTGGGAGCAAAGGAGGCCCAGCCTCCTGGCCCCGGGCAGTGCCTATACCCTGTGTGAAGCAGCCACAACAATTGCTCAGCAGCACTTGAGCTGTGCTCCAGGTTACAGAGGGAGACATCATCTCCATACCAAGGGATTCCACTGGGAATCACCAATTCAGATCCTATCCTACGCCTCCAGCTAGTCAAAAGGGCACCGAGCCAAATCTTCTCCTGCCATAGCATCTCTGCACCAAGGATGAGCGTGTCCTACTGCCTCTCTCCAGGTAGAGCAATAGTTTTGGAAGCAGCGTGTAAGATATTGGAACAGCATCTGATTTTGGAAGAGCTTCTCTAGAGTGCCAGATTCCAGCTGGCCATATTTCAGACACAGGCACCTCGGCTCCACCCACCCCACAGACGCTTCTCCAGCTCCTGCTGACTTCCCAGCCTGTGCATCCCCAACAATGCGAAGGAGAGCGTAGCTGCTGTGTGCTGAACATCCCCACCTGTACTCGTGCTGTGCTTTCCCGGGTATCTGAAGAGCAAATTTTGCCTCTCCAAAATGCTGGTGCCTCCTTTGGCAGGCAACCTGCCAACCGTCTCCAGCTGTGCCGATACTCACCTGCAGCTTGGACCACTGAATCCTGCCCACGCAGCGAGCTGCATTTCTCCAGGCATGCTTGGCTCCGTAGATCAGCTCCGTGTCTCGCAGCTGGTAGGTGTCAGTGGCTTCAATCTCCTTGGTCACTTCCTCCAGCCTTTCCATGTGGGCCTTGGAGCCAGACCTGCACGTGTGGGGAACGGAGGAGATGGCAGTCACCGACCCGGGTGGAGGGCAGGGAATCCTGCTGCTCTCCACCTGGGCATGAGTTCTTTCTTAGCATATGTGTGCACATATGCACATGCTTGCGTGTGTGCTTTCAGATAACAGGTGACCAAGTGCAAAGGGGAGAGGTCAATAATTTACACAGAGGCACACAACAAATGCTAGGAATGAAGCTCCCCTGAAGAAGCAGCTGAATGTGGAGCACCACGGTCTCACCTTGCTTTGATTCACAAGTGTGAAAGATGAGATCATATGTGACATCTCAGCATAAGCAGCAACCAGGGTCTGCGACCTTCTCCAGCCAATACTTACCTCTTTATGGAGGAGTAGTACTGGTCAATGAAGTCCTTAGCCAAGAGGAGCACCTCCTCTTTTGTCCTGGTGTCTTCTGACTTGCGGATATGCTGGCTAGGGGTCATGACTGAGCCCATGCAGATCTGCTCGGTGCACGCGGTGGCCTGATGTGACAGAAGGAGACACGTGTGTCTTGGGTTACTGCAGCACTTTTGGTTATGTGAGCTGAGCTAGGGAAAATCAACAATTCACTACGCAGAAGTTGGTGGCATCTTTGACAAACAGGGACATTTCCGGCTTATTTGCTTTCATACCTATCAGTCACGTTGTGTAGGACAGCTCAAGCATGTTCAGTCATCTCTTGTCCCACCTGATATGGACAATTAGGGCTCACTAGTCTCTTGCCCCAGCTTGGCATAAAGTCATATGCTTTTCCTGATTTATCTCAGATGGGCTTCCCTCTCATCCATCTTCTTGCACCAGAGGTCTGAAATTCAGACACTATCAGAGACAAGAAGATTGGCCTGAGTTCATCTCATTCTGCATTTCCAGGTAAAGCCATGTTGGAAACACTGTGATCCACTCACTGATGCTCGGACAACTTTTGGCCAGTCCTATCAGCTCTACTCACCATTGCTGTCTTGAGGTGCAGAGTGTCGTGAAGCACGGAGCCTGTCTCCCAGTTCTTGATTTTGACAAACCGCGGGCATTTGGAAGGACTTCCATTCACTGTGCTCTTAGATGGGGACTGCTGCCCGGGTGGCGGTGGCTGGACAACAGTGAAGATGAGGCACAAGGTTAGAATTCATCAGTGAGATACAGGGAAAAGATCGCAACGACACGCAGCATCCTGTATCAGTGGATACTTGTGCTTAAATCCTAGTGATACTACAGCGAGCGAAGGTATATGATCCAAGTATTTGCGGCATTTGGGATCCTACAATGGAGCAACCAACTCTCAATGCAACTGAGAAGTCATCTCAGTTTACAGAAAAGCCACACCTGTAGAAGAGGAGCTAAGAAACAGAGCCAGAAGTGACTTAGGAGAACGTTGTGTTCAAGTTTCCCAGTGGAAGACTTATATCTCTAAGATATATTAGATGTTTCTTCTTAAGGAGCATCACCTGCTCGGGTTTTACACGTGCCAAGCTCTGCCTCACTAACACAAGCGCTGTGAGATAGAGCTAACAGCTGACGGTTCCTCCGAGCAAGCCAAAGGCACCTCTCCTTTGATATCCATGCTGGAAGATCATAGGAATAAGGATGGATAAATTATGCAAGTTGCTGAATTATGCATTGTTGGATTACTTCAGTCTCAGCTCTGAGTCTCCAGCTACTCTGCGTGAAGGTGTGCTCGTCCAAGGTGTCTTGAGTGTCATGTCAACAGACAGAAGAGCCTCAGCCGGCAGAGAGCTTGTAAGGAGAAGAGCTGTCTGCAAGTGCTTCTATTTGCACACGTTTTCACAGAGAAATATCTGGTATTTCTGCTGTGACCCTTATTCACGTAAGCACCCTCATTCGGTGGCCCTGGGCTCGTGTCACACTGGCAGCTCATGTCACAGACGTGGCCTGAAGGACCAGCTGAAGAAGAGCCAGTACATGCTGGAAGAAGCTCTTGTTTCAGAACAAGCACTTCTGCTGATGAGCAAAGTCAGGAGAGAAAGCAACAGGGGCCACAAGGATGACAAAAAACGATGAGGCTCTGGATTCAACGTGTCCTTGCTTCGCCAGAGGATTGCTCTGCTTTTCCGAAGCAGAGAGAGATGGATGCCTGATTGACTGCGAGACCGATGCCTAGGCTGAGCAGACAACACTGCATTGCCCTGGTGGCAACATTCGCCATATTTTTTGCCCAGTCCTTGTTTTTACCAGATGCTCTACGCTTTTTTTCTCTGGAAAATAGGGATTTTGCTCTCAAAAAATCTGAGGCTTGTGGTGTGATACCACGCACCAAAAGCATATGCTGGGAGCAAGAGCCAGAGGACGGAGGGGAAGGGAGAGCTTTACAATCTGACCCCTGGGTAGGACCCTCTGGTCCTAACAGTTTCTGAAAGCCGCTCTCCGCGCGCCCTCAAGCTATGCTGTCATGGGTCTCCGTGACATTCCTCATGTCACAAACCCTGTCATCTTCCCCAGGAGCATGTTGAAGTCCTAGCCCCTGAAGCCAGATGACCACACAGTGGATCTCAGCTTCCTCGCTCCATGCTGCAGAAAACAAATGTAAGACTTCATATAGAGCTCAAAACCAGTAGGAAATAAAAAGAACCTCCTAAATGTAGGAAAATCACTGTTTGGTCTTTTTTTTTTTCCAGTTTTAGAGAACCTGACCTGAATTATGGCACTGGCAGTTCCTGGTCATTTTTTTCTTGCTTGTTTTACTCTTTCACAAGAATTAAACCATTCCTGAACCATCAACAGCATCCTGTGCTCTCTGAACCAACCCGGGCCACCCTTAGGACCAAGTGGGAAGAATCTGCCACCTTCCACCTGAGCATGATTGCTCAGAGCAGCTCGATGAGATTGGCAAAATGCAGCTGAAAACTGCTACTCAAAAATGCAGACCCAACCCTCACCTGAACCTCCTCCTGCCAGATGGAAATTAGGAGCACCAAGCAGAAAGTGATGACAGCATGCAGCACCACTTTCAAATTCTGAGTCGGGTTTGATTTGCTGATGGGGCTTCAGTGCAGCTAAAAAACATCTTGCTAGAGCAGGTTTGGCCCAAAAGCCTGCTGTGAATCCAGACATAGCAGTGACCCCGTCCCTGGAGCGAGCCAGCTCATGGTCCAAGCTGGTGGACATCAATATCTGACTACAGATGTTCTACCTTAAACCCCTCTCAAAGCTGCTCCCCATTCCTTTTTGGCTTTTCCCCTCAGGAACTGGTGAAGTTTGCATCTTTGCTGAAAGAGGGCCGCTGCGCAGAGGCATGCCGAATCCCTGGGACGCAAGCTGGGCCAGAGCAGCTGAGGTGACACCACCTATGAGAAGCAGAGGTGCTGGCTCCAGCAACCATATCACAGAGCAGCTGTAGAGAGAGCAACACCCAGAAGAAACTGGGAATGAGCTCTGTGTGTGTGTATGTGCCGTACAGCTGAAGCCAAACATCACCCCTGGCTCTGTCAGGGAGGGTGTGGGAGATGCTTTCATGTTTTAATGAGGCAGCTGTGATATTAGTGACTCAGGAGCGGGACAAACGGAGAGACTAACGCAGCAGCCGGGGCGCGCGGGCATTATGCAAACGTCTTTTACACGGGAGCGCGTTGGCACTTATCGTCAGCGTGCAGCTTGCGAGCTGTCTGCAGCTCGTAGAGACGCAGGGGAGAGACGCGCCCAGCCCCAGGCGCATGCTGGGGCCAGGACGGCAGGGAGCATCTCCCTTTTTTGCAAGCCCAAGGGGAACATCTCCCTTTTTTACAAACCCAAGGGGTTCTACAGCTCCTCAGCCTTCCTCCTGCATCCCAGCTGGTTTTCGGGCGTCCCCGCAACGATGGCACGTATCGACTGTGGGAGGACGAGGTCTGCAGCATCAGCCCAGGTCACAGACACTCTGGTGTGCTGACATTTCCTTCCAGACTGCATTAACCCTGCTAGCTGAATGTGTGTTTTTTAGCTTTTATAAAGCTGTAAATCATCCTTACAAGCGTGGAGCTGGTATTGCTCCCGTCCCCTGCTAGCTGCACGGACGTGCACCCCGCCGGTTACCCTGGAGCTCCTAACAAATCAATCCATACGGACTGAAATATGGCTCACGCAGGACCCGGGCTGGTGCAGTCACAGCATCTTTCAGGTTTGGGGCCGGGGGGATTGGGCTTCTGGGAAACAAGCAAAGTACACTGCGTGATTTTGCAAAAAATAAAAAAATAATAAAAAAAAAAAAGGAGGGATAGGGATCGATGCCCAACAGGTCTTTCAGCACCTTATTATGAGCCTCAGTGAGCATTCCTCACCTGGCCCAGTGAATCGGCCAAATCCTGCTGTAAGGAACACAGTGTATAGAAAGCTCGCGCGAGGCTTGGCGTGCCCCTGCGCTAACGGTATTTATCACAGCTCGCAAGAAGTTCAGTTGCCTTGACCGCACACGGCCCAGGGGAACGGCTGCAGGGAGCACAGGGGGAAAAACCAAACTGCCTCCAGAAGAGCAGGCGTACCGATCCGGGGATAAGAGGGCTAAAAAGAAAGCTGCACATCTAGTGAAAAAAATATTAAGGAGTTTAACAGCAGCTTAAGACTGGCGGTTCTGGCAGCCCTAACACGGAGAGAAATTAAGCTCTGAACACAGAAGGTTATAAAGTGCTTATAGTAAGACACGTTCACGCAAGGAGCTTAGCAAAGAAGACAGAAAGGCAGCATCTTTCCAGAGCCAGGCCAAAGGGACCAGAGTGGTGGCCTGTCCTTGGGCGAGATGGGCTGGTGGTACCTGCTGTGGTGCGTTCACCACGCAGCCGGACACGGGGCTGCCCAGGGACGGCTCTCGCACAGCTGAACAAAGTGTGTGGCAGCTCTTGGATGCACCCATTTGCACGTGCCGATGTGGGACAATACCCACTGCAAGGTTGTCTGTGCTGCTGGGAGACCTGGCCATGATCCTGAGCTGCAACCAGGCGAGAGGAGGATGGAAATGGCTCCCAGCTGCATCAGAGCACCCACCATGGTTGGTTAAAACCACGCAGCAAGTCTGGCATGGTCAGGAGTGTCTCGGCCACCCTGCAGGTGCATCAGCACCCGCACAGCGAGTCTCACGTGTCTTGTGTCCTGTGAGTCTTTGACACTGCACGTGCTGGAAAAGACCACATGGACATCATTTTGCTCAGGAGTCCCAGGAGAAACTGTGGTGCTCCTGGCACAGGGGGAAGGAGGGCATAGGCAGAGTTAAACCACCACAGCCAAGACCGTATCACCTGCATGGGCATGAAGTGACCGTGTCACCTCATGTCACCTCACCCCTTGCTTCTGGCTTTGCATCTTGCAAAATGCCTCTGAGGTGGGAAGGTGTCCACGGGCAGACCCATGGCCTGAGCTGGTGCTGCTGAATGTCACTGGGTGTCAAGGCCAAGCTCAACGTCTGGGTGTCAACCACAGCACGAGTGGCACCTGCTACTGCAACGGTCTGCACGTGGCATGTCAACGAGGAGCGCTGCGCTGGAGCTGGGAAGAAGCATCAGCCAGAGGCATCTGCTGAAAGCATTCCTGAGCTGAAGAAAAGCTGATTTTCTCAGAAGTCTTCATGCGACCACTAAATCACTTTTCTCTCCTCCCTTGGAGTACAGTCCTTACTACGTCACCCTGAGGAGCACGGTGAGGCAAGGAGACCAGATGGTCCCCAGACCGGTCCCCCGTGTCCTGTCCTGCTGCTGGTTAATCCCATCAGGGAGACACGTTTGCCCGAACAGGCTTGGCAGCGCTCACACACGTCATGTTTTCCCCGAGGTGATCTTTCTGGCCTGGCAGGGTCTGCCTGAACCTCTCTGGCTTTGCTACAAATGTGGAGTTAATCCACTTTTGGCGTGGAAGCCTGAGAATTTATGTCTGTGGAGCGTGAGGAGATGAAAAGGCACCGTACAACATATTATCTGAAGTGCTCTGTTGTATTACCATCATATGAATCAAAGTGACTTTAACGATGCAACTCGGCTTTTGGCCATGAAAAGGGATGACAATCCCGAGGGAGGTGGCAGAGAGCTGCTCCCTGGCTGCGTTCCCATCCCACTCTGGCCCCTCGGGTGGAGAGCATCATTCTCCAGTGACCTATACCCTGCCCAAACCACAGGGAACTTGACTTCTGGACCAGATGGCCTCCACACCCTCTCAACTCCAGCTCTTGAGATCAAAGGTCTTCATGGCAGGCACAGGTAGTCCTTGCAGGTTCTCCGTGGTGCGAGAGCCCACCAGGATGGGTTACATGCCCCCCAACCCATTTCCCACCCAAAGCAGCACAAGCCGTGGGCTCTTACCTGCTCCGCTTCGGAGTAGGGATTGTTCAGGACCACGGGCACATTGCTCTTCCCCCACAGGTCACCGAAGACACGGTCGTTCTCCATCCGAGCCGGTTTCTGCATCTTGTTTTCCCCTTCCCTGAAACTGAAGGGTTAAAAACCATTTGGGTCAGTGGACTGGAGGGTGCTGGGTGCGGGGACCACAAGGCCAGGTCTCAAAGCGATGGCTCCAGGACCTGCTCCAGCGGGAGCAAAAACTCGCTCATCGCACGGCGGGAGGGGAGGAAATGCTCTGCCTCGGCCAAGGCAATGAGTCACCGCGGCGAGGGCAACCCAAACACAATAGAAACTTAGCCGCGCGGGCGAGCGCCGTGCCTGCAAAACAACAGGAAACCCCTGCTCCGGCATGGGCTCTAGCGCGGTTACACACCAGCCCCTCCGTGCCCCAAAAACCAAGCTGGATCCCTGCGAAAGCAAGCACAGAGGTGGGGAAAGCGGAGCTGCACGCACTTCCAGCTGCAAAAACTCCTAGCAAAACCAGCTGGCTTTGCACAGCAGCTCGGTGTTTGTGAGCAGAGGAGAGGAAAAAAAACCCAAGAAAAATAGGTGGCTCCCAGGAGGGAGAGACAGCTCGCTCTCCTCGTCCTGACCTTTACAGATGCTGGAAACGCCGGCAAACGTAAGCGATTTTACCCGAGCAAACAGACGGCTTGCCTCGACGGAGCTGGGGATGTTGGTGATGCCGGGGGAGCGAGGATGTCCCCAGCGCTGGCTGCCCTGGCCTGCGCAGCGACACTGGTGTAACTCATGGTGCACGCAGCGCGTGTTTTCCCTGGGGAACGTACCGCAGGATGGCAGCGAGGCTGCTAAATGCCATCCAAGAAGGCGATGGAAGGGCACCACCGTACAAGGAAAACCAGGGGGGTTTAGAGACGCGATATTCAGAGAAGGCAGGCTGCGGCATCTGTGCCGAAGGTACCCACCGGCCTGATGAGGCCATGCGTGGTCCATGGGACCATGGGCCAGGACCGGCAGCCGCGCCGCCTTCGCCCTTCCTCAACAGACCATCGAGGTAACACGCTCTGGCAATGGTTTTGCTCCCGCTGTCAGTTCTTAAAAGTCCTCCAGATGCCCACTAAAGTCAATAATGAGCCTTCTCATTAATGACAGCAGGCTTTGGGCACCGACCAAAGTAGGACGCTCGCTCTCAGGACATCATTCACACCAACGCCATGCTCTTGACACCATCTGGGCAAGACACGTATGCACAAACGAACTCAGTTTCACAATCCTTCTTGCCTCCCAGCTCGTATCTTTAGGAACAGCTTAAGGAAAATACTTCACTTTAAGATGATTTCCCTGTACTCTAAGTTTTCTGTAATTTTTCTGCCTTTGCAGAGCAATGTTCAGCTGCCAAAATATTACAGTAGGCTCCTGGACACCTTCCAGACGTTGGCTGCCTTAGGGTGGAAGTGGCCAGCTTGGTGCAGGTGAGGAGGTACAGGTGCCGTAGGGGCAGGTTTTACTGGGTTTTCTGTGCCCCTCAGGGGAAAAGAAAGCTGTTCTTTTGTGACTTGGCTCCTACCAGTACACCAAAGGGTTTCAATCAGATAAAACACAAGAAACCCCACCCACCGCCCCCGCACAGCCGCAGCCAAAGACAACAGGTCCCCCGCTCTCTGCTACATGGGAGAACTCGGCAGCCGCGCAGGTGCCAGGGCTGGGACCCATGAACCGCGTACCCAACCACATACCCACTCTGCCCTCTACCAGCCCATCCAAAGGGGAAGCTCAGGGTCTCCAGACATATCCAGCCTACCTCCGTCTAGAGAATTCCCGGCAGCAAGACAGGATGAAAATTCAGCAAATCTGGCTCTTATCCCTAAGTAAAGGCCAGCTGTTAAACCTCCTGGAGAACAGTCATCTCCAAGGCTGTGCATCCCTGCCCTCTTGCTCTGAGCCCCATCATATCAGGGAGGGCAGAGGCAGCACAACATGGAGCCACTGAGCACGTGAAATGGTGGGCATACACCAGCCATCTCTTGTAGCTGATGAGCCCCACCGTGCTGTTCCCCATGATTGGCCCAAAATGAAGACATGAGCACTAAATCCATAAAGCAATGGGAGAAATCCCTTGGCTTTGCTGGTGCCTGGGATTTGGCAGAGGGAACCTGCCTCCTGAGGGACCACAGTGCCTCTCCAGGGGCACTTTGCCTCTGTTTAGATGGGAGGCTTGAGCAGACAGACCCCAGCACACCAGATATCCCCCAGATGCCTCCAAAATGACACTGGGCATACACCTGCAGGCACCTGGCACGACCCACTATTTCCAGAAGGGTGTTTGCAAGCCCACCTGATCTGGTTGAAGATGTCCCTGCTCCTTGCAGGGGGGGTGGACTGGATGGGCTTTAAAGGTCCCTTCCAACCCAAACCCGTCTGCGATTAGGAGTTGGATGCCCAGAAGGAAATGCTCCACATCCCATTGCACGTTTGCAACCAGGGCAGAAGTCAGTTGCACGTTGCTGTTCCTGACAGACTTACGGCTGCGAGGCTGCCCTCACCCTCCGTCGCTGCTATAAAAGCATCGTCCAGCGCAGCTGCGACAAAGCCATTCGATAAAAACTCCTGGTTGTGTCCCCCACTCTGTGCTGGTGTTGCGCCGCAGTTCGCTCGATGTCGGGTGAGGAGCTCCGTCCCTCGCAGGGCCAGGGTGCATGCCCCTGCACTGAGCTGGCGCAGACCTCTCCCGGATGAGGCTGCCCAGAAGGATCCGGCTCTGTCTTTTGGAGAGAGGCAGGGAGAGAAAAGCCCATTCAGAGCAGCCACAGCCTCACTCCAGATGGGGGGAAAAAAATTAAAAACCCATCAATTGCTTCATTTTACAAATATTTCCTGCTCATTTCTTGTAACTGCCTTGTTTGCGAGCTCAAGCAGGAACAAGGTCTTTTGGGTCAGTTATTTTCCTCTCTTGACTCGGCTTCCGCGGCTACCAGCAGAGACGCGGGGTGACCTGCCACATTCATATGAGGATGCCGCTCACGCGGTCAAGGAGACCGGCAGGATGGCCAAAGAACCGTGCCCGAGCTCAGCCTCCAGATAACGTTTCCAAGAGCACTTCATCGGCAGAAGAGTGCCTCAGGGGCACTTGTTTGGCTGAACTCCCCCAAAGGTCAGATCCAGGATCCAGAGATCCCTGCTGGCCTGGAGCCCACTGCCTGATCCATTAAATACTATTTCAGTGTTAACAAAATCTTTTGGATCCTGGTTTTTTTTGGGAAGGGGCCTCATTTGAGGTCGTCTTTTGTTCTGAAGGCAAAATTTCTTTCTTTAAGAAACAGAAATCATGCCCTCCCCCACTGGTGCGCCGGCAGAGCCTCGGATGCTGCCTCACCTCGGAAGGAGCATCTGGCTGTTTGGAGAAATGAGAGGCACCACTGTTTTCTTTTGACTAATTTGATGATGTTGCAGTGCTCAGAGTGATGAAGCAGAAGGGAAGATGCTGAGACAGCCCTTTGAGAAATTTTTCCAAAGCTTTTCCAAAAAAGAAAGGGGAAAAAAAAAAAAGAAAAAAGAAAAAAAAAAAGCCAAAAAAAAAAAGAGTTTGTCACTTCACTCCTTTGAATTAGCTTGGCAGAAGGATCTCTCTGATTTCCCAGACAGAGGTGAGAGATACCACTACCTGCTGCAATCCCCAGGGGCCAATTTGGATGAACCGATAAGGATGCCAACATCTACGCTTCTGACGACAGCTCTCGTGCCGCAATGCCGATAGCAGTGTCCCGTGCTGCGACCACGGAGGGTGGAGTCCTTCCAGGCCCTTGGTTCCAGGGGCTGAAAACCCTACTCTTGAGCTTGGCGCTGCGTGGGAAGCTCACACATGCATGTCTTGCTCTGAGCTTTGGGAGAGAAACACCTTCATTTTACTTTCTTCCCCTCCCCTGGTGTGTCCTCAGAGATGGAGGAGAGCTCCTGCTTCCAGTGCTACAGGCTGGGGTGAACGGCTGTTGCCTTACCTTTCTTTTGTCCCATGGAAAACCGTGCTCCAGAAGGCATCGCATCCTCAGAAGTTAATATTTCCTTGCTATCATGCCCCTGGGGCAGCTCACAGTCCACAACGTTGGAAAACATGCTGGCTGTGGATTCCTCACCTCAGGAGCTAAAGCGAGGTCTGGCACAACAGCACATGTTGAAGGGAGAGGCAGGAGAAGAGATCAGGCAGGATCTGGGGTTTGCAGGGTGCAAAAGATGGAGCAGAGCTCCATCCAGAGGGAATAACTCCGAAAGGTGGGATGCGCTCTCTGGAGAGGCAGTGGGGCCAGCGTGCCCAGAGTGCGTGATTGCAGAACGATCAAAGCAAGAAACCACTTCCTAAATTAGAAAGGGGAGCTTGGACAGCACCGAAGGAAGAGGACAAAAGCCTCACCGACAAGCACATGGCATAGCTTGAAGAAGGTCTTGCCCCCTCAGAAGGTCAGAGCGTTGCTGGGCTGTGCCCAGTGCTGGAATGAGGGACTAATGAGCCCAGCAAGCTGCACAGAGCAGCTTTGGAGAGAGGCCTATGAAATACGAGGTTGGTAAACGCTGTTGAGTGGGCATTGGCAGATAAAGACCTGGGAACAGATCCAAGTGATCCCAAAGTCCCATCGGCATAATTCGAAATTCAGCCAGCGTCAGATGCAACTCACAACCACCATGCTCGCCCCTTCCCACCTGGAGGATTCCAGCCTCAGCATCTTATTTGGAGGCCAAACACAGTTCAGATCCACTGGGAGAGCGCAGCCTCGTATGTGGGTCATGGGTTTGTCTGCTGGGACCACCTACAAGGAGAACAGCCTTCCCATGGGATGCAAGAAGCAGCACCAGCACAGGGCGCTAAGCGGGCAAAGGGGGCTTTGGACACTGGTCCAAGAAGGCTCCATGGGGGTTTACTGGGGTGAAATATGCTGTTTGCAAGCACAAAATGCCTCTCTGGGTCAGACTGATGTAGTCGGAGTGACGAAGAAGAAGAATCCGCTGAGGGAGAAGAGGATGGTAATTCACTGCCAAAGCTTCGTACTCCACCATTTTGCAGAACAGCAATAACATGATAGTTTCAGGGAACCTTTTCATTTCAGAGGTTTTAAAGTTTCATGTCCAAGCACAGAATAATGAAGACATCAGAAATGCAAATGAAATGTTTTGAGCAACACAAAGAGATTTTGGCGGCGGCGAAGAAGGTGGGAGGAAGAGAATTTTCTCTTCGAGAACTGCAAAATTACGGGGTTTGTTCCAGTGCAGGATGGAGCCTGAAACCTTGAAACCCTTCATAAACAGAATTCCTGCTTTCAGCACACTTCTCCCTCTCAGGGCTGCTGATGCTGCTTTTTGGACCAAAACTGCCATGTTTCTGTCATGCTGTTCATGTTATGGAAGAGACCTGAGAAGAAAAATAAATACTGGCACCTTGGTGGTGGGGGGAGAGGGAGGGAAGATAGGACATGACAATCTCCCTAGAGCTCAGAGGGAAAAACAGACCTAGGTTAGCTGGCAGTGAGTGAATCAAACTCTATTTTTGTTTTCTAGCCCACGGTGAGCCTCATGGCAGAAATGCCAGCTCTCATCATACCTTGTGCCCCACTTCCATGCTCCATCTTATGATCGACTTCCTTGCAGATGGCTTGAGCCAAAGAGAAGACATTCAGCCATGGTCGCAGCCCGTCCCACAGTCACGCACCATGGACCCAGGGCACTTTACAGCTGGGAATCAGCAGGGAGCAAAAGCCAGGTCATTGCAGGGAAAACTCCTCCGGGGAGTGCAGACTATGGGTGCAGGGGATCTGATTTTTTTTTCCCCCAATGCAAATTCATGGTTTCCAGTTTTCCTTGGAAGCAACATTAGAGACACGGGCTGGAAGCCCAAAGCATCAGGTGTAATCTGAATCAGTTTTGGCAAAGCCTGCCTTGACTGAGAAGTGTTTGGCTCCTTGCGAATAACCTCAAACTTGTACCATTCCCTTCTGCCCTAGGAAAGCTGTCACAGCTCTGCGAGCCGGACTGGCTTTGATGAAGTGCTGCAGGCTGTGAAGGTCAGCACCGGGCGAAGATGGAGGGAGAACACGATTGGCCCCGAGACCAGCATCTCCAGCTGGATCGATGGGCAAGTGGTCCAGGCTGTAGGTGTCAAGCACAACCTGGAGCGAGGTTTTGCACCCTCCTGATGTCTAGGTGAAGCCCTGTTCCTGTTTTGACTGATGCCAGCTTTGCTTGCTGCCCCCCAGCCTGGAGAAGTCACAGCCTACAGCACGAGAGATGCATCAACCTGACAAGACTTGCTTATTTTTGGGGGCATTTCTTTGGCATCCACCAACAGAGTCTCCACAGTTATCCACTCCCCGTCGCTCCCTGACCTTTCTGCTCTTCTCCTATGGACCAAGAAATCTCGTGCTGTAGAAGACCTTCACAATGCCTCAGCTCTGCCCAAGACCAAGCGGAGGAGATGAATCATCTCCAGTGCGTTGCAGGAGCGGGAGGGGAGGCAGCTGAGAAATGCCCCTTACCCTGCAGAGCAGCTCTCGACAAGTCCTCCCCGCAGTTTATCTCCTTTCCCACGTCTCTGCTCGAGCCCAGGTCGCGCTCGTACGGAGCCCTGCCGCAAGAGCGAGGCTGCAGCTTTTCATCAAGCAGAAGGCTGAAGAGTAATTTTGAGTGGAAAGTGGATTTTCAGTCCTGAGGCACATAGATTACACAGATTTCTCATTAAAGGATATTGAAAAATGAAGTGAGTGGAGTTTTGGTGAAGTACCCACTTCGCTAATATTCTTGCTGGTTTGAGGTCCTTCAGTTTAAGTGAATTCAAAATGTTTCACTTTAATCTCTTTGTGAGTAGAAGAGACTCCTTAAATCAAAAAATCACATTTTTCATCCTTTCCCCCAGCCAGAGCAGAATTTCCTCGGAGAATCCACAGCTGGTGGGACAAGATGGGGACACTGGGGGACAGGGTTTGAAGGGTGAGGCTGTACCTCGTACCAACACTTGGGATTGTGCCCAAGGGGGCTTCGCCAGATCACGAGCCCCGGCTCCACTGCAGTCTTAGCAAAAACAGAGGGACAGAAGGGATTTTGGCTGAGACCTGGGGATGCGTGAGGTGGGAGGGGATGGCAGGGAAGATGTCCCCAAGCGCATCCTGTCCCACCACTCCGTGGCAGAGACGTCTGTCACCCACCACCGGCACCAAGCTGAGCTGATTTTTTTTTCCCCCCTCTGACTCAGCGTGACCACCTTACGGGCTTTGAGTAACCGCATCCTCCGCAGAAAAAAATGCACAATTTGAGAGAAGGCAGAAATGATGGCATGAAAACAACTGAAAATAAATTTTAAAAAGAAGATTGAAAACACGTGATGTGGGTGTTGGTTTGTGATGGGAGCGATCGGGAGCTCAGCCTGCTGAGCTGGGCAGGGACCCCACGGCAGGGACCCCACTCCTCTGCAGCTCTGCCTTTCCCCTCTCCTTGTTTCTGATTTTTAAGAAATCACCACAACTGGTTTCCCCTCCCTAAGGAAGCAGGTGCAGCAAGGGAACTCAGAGTTACAAATCCCTCTGTTGCTGAACCCAGATCACCAGCTTCAGCGAACCCTCCTGAAAAAAAAAAAAACAACTTTTTTTTACAGCCAGTCAATAACCAAGGGCAGCCGCAACTCACTGTGGCACTTGACACTGCTAAAATGTGCTCAGGGACTTGGGGAAAGGCAACGGGAAAAGGCAACCTATTATTGCTAATAAATGGCTGGGAAGCAAGGGAGCTGGTACAGAAAAAAAAAAAGCTACTAACAACATTTTCACAAAGCACGAAGGGCCGCAGGGAGCTGCTTAGGCTGCGGAGCAATGGTCTGCGGCTCAGGGAAACGCCGAGGAAGATCGGGAGGGAAACGCCGAGGAAGATCGGGAGGGAAACGCCGAGGAAGATCGGGAGGGAAACGCCACCCCCTTGCAGCAGCAGATATGGAAAACGAAGCTGTGCCACCCGCACAATGAGACTTCACCCTCCTCAGGGGGCCGCGGGGCAAGCATCCGCACTTCCCCACCCTCGTTGTACATGCATTGAAATAATTAGCTTGATCTAGAAAGAGCTGAGGGGGTGAAGAGGCAACTCTGCTGTTGCATTTTCACAAGGGATGGCCATTCCTGAGCGTTTCCCCCTTCCCAAAAGACAGGAGCACCTGCCCTTGCGCAGAGGTCCCCTTGGCTTCAGCTGGAGCTGGACCAGGGCTCCCTGTCCCCTCCCCAAGCCACAGCCTGACTGCCAGAAGCGCAGAAGGTTTTGAAACTCGTTTTTCCTGGGAAGCGCTGCACTCCGCCGGTCCGACCTTCCTTCTCCCTCCCCGGCAGTTAATCAATAGCAGCTCCCAACTGGAGAGCTCTAAAGCAGGACAGCAAGGACAGACAACACCATGAATCTTATTTGGCAGGTGGGGAAACCGAGGCTCGGGATTTTGTTTAAACTTAAAACAATGACATCGAGAACATGGAACAGAAACAAATCCCAGCCCAGCCCGTGATCCACCACATCGCATAGCTCAGCTTTCCATGAGACATTTCTCCTGCTGTCTCCCCGATTTCCCACGCTTATGTCTTTCTCCCTTTCTTCTACCATCTCCTCTCAATTTCTCATTACTTTTTTCTTCCCCTCATCAACCATTTCTCCCTTCTTTCACCTCCCCTCCTCTCCATCTCCATCCTGCTGTGTCAGACAGCAGCCGTTTCTGGAGAGGTGCCCACCGACACCTAAACCAGCCGTGTTGGGTAGCCAAAACCAGTACATTCCACCAAAGGTAAAAAATGTATTTAGGGACCTACCAGTCCACCTGGACTTCTATATCTCTTGTCTCTACCTTGGAGGGTGCATCTCCATCGCTGTTCTTACTGCTGTTCAGGAGATCCAGGACAGGCTCGATTTCTTTGAGCAGTTCGTTGTCTTCCACACTGCCGTTGAGGCAAGGGTGACCACAAGCACCCTGCTTCCCCTTCCCAGCATCCTGCCCCTTGCTGCCGGTAACGACGCCGTTAACGTGGACCATCGGCTCCACCTCCCGCCCGATCTCTCTCGTCCACAGGGAGCCCATAGTGCGGTCAGCTGCTGGCAGCGGCTGCTCTTTGCCGTGCAGGCTTGGGTTGGACAAGTCAACCACCTTCGGAGCTGGGCAGAGGGGTCTGGTGACACGGATGGTTTTGGGTGTCCCGTCGCCTGCAAAAGTGGTCTCCAGGTGAGTGGTGAAGCCCTCAGGGCCCCGCAGGATGAGGACCACGTAGGTTTCGGAAGCAACACTTCTCAGTATTTCCAGCGCGGTCTCATAGCTCATGTCCACCAGAGGCTTGCCATTGACAGCTAAAATGATGTCTCCAGCCTGGATGAGGCCACTCTGCTCCGCAGCCCCTCCCCGGATCAGGTCCGAGATGATGACAGGCGGCTTGCTGACGCGCTCCTTCACCAAGAAGCCGAGGCCGCCCACCTTACGCTTGAAGAGCCTCACCGAGATGACGTTGGGCTGTATCTGCTGCACGCTGAACACATTCTCTTCCATGGCAGCTCCCCTCTTCGAGCCTGCAGACCAGGACCTTGACACCCGCTGAGCGCAGAGAAATCAGCTGTGCCAGATGCTTCTCCACGCCGGGGTGGGGAAGGGGCAACTCCTTGGCTTTCAAGCAACCGGCCTCACTGCAAAACTCCTCTGGGCTTCAGCTGCAGGCTGGCTTTCTGCAGCATAATCGCTGCCGCCTGTCTCCGAAACGCGGCCCGGGGAAGGCAGGTTGTATCAGAAGTAGAAAGCAAGGCTAGGGGCAGGGCTGGGCATGGTGTGGCCGAGCAGGGGCTGGAGGGGACAACATGCCAGTTTCCAGTCAGCCTCTGGTCCTGTGCCGGGCAGAGACGGGGAGGCAGCCCGCTCGCTTCACTGACATCCCTGCGAATGGTCCGCGAGTTTCTTTATCTAGAAAGGAGGAAAAAAAAAAAAAAAAACAACAAAGAAGAAAGAAAAGTGAGATAGAGCAGGCGTCAGTGGCGGCTCGGCACGGGGCTCGGCACGCCACAGACACCCACATGCATCAGCCCGTCCCCACAGATGTCATCCCCCGGGCTGCGCTTGGGAGACAGGCTGCAGCCCTGCAGCCTCCCGTGGCTCTGGGCTTTGTTTCCTCCGCTCCCTCTGCGAAAACTGGCACCATCTGTTCGGCGGGGGCCGGGGGAGTGCAGGGGAAAGCGGGGAGCCCTGGGAGGGGGCTGCTGTGCAGCCCTGCTCGGACCCTCCCCGCTTTGCCCGTGGGTCACAAGTGAAAAACCGCGTGAGCCTGGCAAACGAGTCGAGCAGTGGGGAGCGCAGCGGCGATTTCAGCCAGCTGAGGATCTTGTCTCCGCGCATTTTCCAGAGAATCCAACAACCTGATGGTCGAGATGGATGGGGGTGACCAGAGAGGGGACGTACGTCCCTGCCCAGGGTGAAACCCGTTCCATAGGTGCTGTCGCACCAAGACCATTTCGATGCTTCAGGAGAAAGAGCAGTGGTCAGAAGCGAAATGAGATGAGGGCATTGAGCTCCCCTTACCCTGGGTTACGGCAAAGCCTCAGCCCAGCTCAGCTCCTCCTCTCCCCATATTTCAAGCCCGGCCCGGGATCCAGGAGGCAAAGTGAGCGCTCCCCCATGCCCAGCCCTGCCCTCTGGTTCAGAACAGTTCCCGAATAAACTGCTTCAGCTGATGGAAAACCATCTAGAGGGGAACATGCAATGAGTTTACCCAGCTCTCAGGGGGAACATCACGCAACCGGGTGTGACTTTCAACAGCCCTCGCGTGGCCTGGGGACCGTGTCTCATTGACTCCTGATGGGACCCTGGCTCTCACATGCCTACGCTTGTGCTCAGTAACTTCAACTCCCAAATCCTCTCCGCGTTCCCCTCCCGTTTCTCAGATGCTGTGGAGAACATTTCGCAGATGCTCTGGAGAACACTTCTCTCCAGGACTGTGCCCTGGCATTTAGCAGCAAGCTGGAATGCAGATGTCTTCTTTTCTTTTTTAAATCTGAATTTTGGGGGAGAGAGCAGAGGGCAGTAGGTCTGCAGGCACTGACGTGCTGAGGAAAACCCTCTCCTGTCTGCCAGAGGCAGCAGAGTCAGGGCAGCGTTTGCACCTTCAGACACCTCACACTGAGTCCCCCTTGACCAGGAGCTCCCGCCAGCATCCAGATGGGAAAATCAGGGATCTGAGGAGCAGGGCAGTGACACCAGCATTAACTCACTCGAGCATTTTAATCCTCATGTGACCAAGGCTCCTGACCCCAGACCAGCTCTTTACAGGCCAGTAAAGAATAAAGCCGTTAGAGCGCGGTACCCCAGCCAATGGATTTAACCCCCATTGCCCGTCCAGCACCATCGCTTGCCCTGCAGAGCAGTAGCAGCACACGAAGGGTTAAATGCCACCTGAGTGGGTCGGTGGGGAGTCACCTCCTCAAGGGCTAATTACCCAGGTGACTTAAGCCCTAATTGCTGGGTGGCTTCCCCACAAGTGGCCCTGGTTGCGACACCACAAAGGGCTGGGGACAGCGGAACAGGACATCTCCAGGTCCTCAGGCCACCTGGGGAGGGAGGGTCACATATTTCGGGAGGAAGGAGGGGGACAGAGATCTGTTTGGATAGGGAAGGTCCTGCCCCACTCCCTTTCCAGCCCCTCTATCCCTTCCCCAGTCAGGTCTACTAAACCTTTTTCAGGACATGGTTTAGTGGACATGGTGGTGTTGGGTTGATGGTTGGACTTGATGATCTTGGAGGTCTCTCCCAACCTTAAAGATCTGATGATTCACTGGCAGCACTGGACACAGCAGCCCAGGGAGGACCCCGGCCAAGTCTCCCCACTCTTTGGTGCCGGTTCCAAACCACAGGACCATCTTTCTTCTCCCTGCACAGGATCTGTCTTTTCCTCGCCCCAGCAGCCCACCAGCATGGACCCCACATGCCACAGCTCCGCTTGCCGACAAGGTTGCCGTCACCCTGACGTCCGGGCAAGCCACTGATTCACGCAGGACTCATTTCTAACGTCTTAGCTGACGCCATAAGGACAAAGGAGGCTTGAGAGCAGCGCAAGTACCACGCCAGTGCGGGACTGTTGGTGTCCCTGGCCAGGGGACAACCCTGTTATTTGCTCTGGATTGATCACCAGCTACGTGGCGCTCATGAACTCCTCGCAGATGTTGTGGTCTGCGTTTGCATCGTGCCTGTCACAGCAGGGCCAGCGCCGTCCTGGGGACTCCCCACATGAGCCCCTGTCACCCCAGCAGGTGACATCACCCGCTCCGCCGAGCAGATGCCCGAGGGCGAGAGAGGGCGATGCCTTTCAGCCCTGCTCGACTCCTTACTACAGCGCTCCCGGGGGAGCGGAGCAATACTGGGCTCACTGGGAAGGGCCCGCATCTGCCTCAAAAAGCTGAGAAACCCCAAAGTGTTTACAGTTCCTCGTTTTTCTCCCACCAGGCCAAGTTCCAGTTCTTTCCTCCAAAAAGCTTCCACATCACCCCCCATCCCCAAAACCTACTGATATCTCAGCATTCCCTACAAGAGGGAAGAGAAGAAAAAAGTAGATTACAGAAGATACCTAAGCACCTCGCCAGTGATTTCTCCAGGATGGGGGTGAGCACCAGCTTCTTCCCTCCAGAGGAGAGGGCAGCTCACTCCCAGACCTCGCGCGCTCTCGCCCACGGGGGATTGGTGGCCATATCTCCCCCACCCTCAGCTGCGGGCTCCACAGAGCCTGGCTGGAAGACAGGGAATGACATTATTTGCCTGATCAGGAATTTTTTTCCCCATCTTCACTCAAACTCAAGCCTTTTCTTTCCTATTTCTCAGCTGCTCCCCAGAGTAGGGAAGGTCAGAAAAAATCCAGAAGCAGAGGGGAAGGTGAGGAGATTGAGGGCAACCTGCCTCTAAGCCCCTGACCCTTCTGCTCCTTTGGAAAAGAGTTGGACAAACATTTTTGTAGAACCATTTCAGTCAGAAAACAGCCTTAAGATCATTGAGTCCAACTGTTTTCCAGCTACAAAATCCTGCCTGAACTCAGACAGGAGTTTGGGGAGGGACAGGGAGATGTTCAGGGCACGAGGAGAGAGCAGAAGACACCCGGGAGCGCAGGGAAGACTTCTCCAGACACCCAGCATGGGTTAAGGCTCTCCCCACTCCCAGCTCCCGGGATGTCCCGGGCCATCAGCAGGTCTGTTCCCAGAGGGGACAGGTTTTGGATGCAACCCGAAGTGCTCAACCCCGGGAGAAGCGACGGGGAGAGGCTGGCTGTTTGCTGCATTCCGTTCTCCCTACAAGCGTCGTTAAGAGTCTGATTTTTGAACCCAGGAGCAGGAGTACGTTTGCCAGGTCGTACGTTTAGAGCTACTGGAGGTGTTGCATCTGACTTCTTAAAACCAGTGAGAGTGGCGCGGTGAGCAGGGTTTCGGTGGGGTGAGCCCCTACTCAGGTGGAAACATTTGAAGGACAGAGAGGAGATGGCCAATGCCGTAGGCAAAGCCGGTCTCAGATCCTCGCCGAGCCACCCCACTTGAATAAACATCCACGGACGGTGCCGTCCCACTCCCTGCCTCAGTTTCTCTCCCCTTTCCAAAGCATAAAACCAACTCAAACCACAGCTGAGCAACAAACCCTGCGGAGCTGCAACCTTCTAGCACCCCAGCCAAGTGTTAGGAAAAACAATAACTCCGATCTCGACCCCGATCTGTGCTGATGCTGCATTCGGAGGCTGTAATTGGTGTGGGGAAGAGCAGCAGAACAGGCTCCCCTACGGCAGCAAGGAAGGCACTTGCCAAACAAGCCCTACGAGAAGCTTTTAGAGTCGCCAGATAACATTCTGAGCAACAAACTCCAGCACATATGTTAATGAGATGATTTGATTTAGAAAGCAAAGCGGAGGAGAAATAAATCTTAGGATTAACACAATCTCTTCACTCTCGCAGCCGGGAGCTGCAGGCTACGGCGAGCTCGCTCCTACCGACACCGGCCCTTCGGCGCGGGTGCTCGGGTTGCCCTTGCCCTCGCAAATCAATTTTGGGTCTCGTCTTCACCGCGGTAATGGCTTGCATTTCTACGTGCCAGCTTTAAATGGACACCATTGTCTTATTTAATTAGTTTTCATGGGATTTATAGCATTCAACGAAGAACCCCGGGGCTGATGGATTTATGCCCGTTTAATTTTTATGACCCATGGAGCGTCAGTGAATCTGATGAGGAGCAACGGGATGCAACATATGCACAGTTACTGTAAACCAGCGTGTTTGTGCATCTGAAATCAGAGCACTGAAGTGATTCACTGGCAGCCAGCTCGCTCGTGCCAGCAGTTCTGAGCTCCGCTCCCATTCGGCTCAGACCGACGCTGTGGTGTAGCTACGTATGCTGTCTTTGAATCTCAAAAATATACAGGCATTGTTCCCCTGGTTATCTCTAACCATCCACCTCCCACTGACCTTGCCAAAATCCAGCCGGGAAGGAGTGAGCCCTTTTTCCTTCACAGCTCCGCTTCTCCCTTCCCATCCCCAGCGCACGAGGCTGGGAAGGGGCTATTTCACCTGGGCCACGACGTTTTCTTCACCCCCAATAAACCTGATTTACACATAGGAGTGAACTAAATGAGAGGCACTTTGCCATCTGTACAACACCTCGGTGCCAGCACCCAGTGATGCTGTGGAGCGGCTGGACCGCTCCACGCAGCCACAGAAGCCAGCGGGCTCGGGAAGGATGCTGCCGAAGGGATGAAGTGCCAAGGTCTCAGCCCTGGAGACCCCCTCACCTCGCCCACATCAGCAGGACATGGGTGTTCGCACTGAAAACATGCCTATAACTGGTAAAAGAACAGTTAATAAAATAAATCCTTTATTTCTGATATAAATAAATACACCTCAATTCCCTGGAAGAGTTCAGTTGCCTCTAATGAAGGGGTTGCTTTCTGAAAAGCAAAACGATACGCGTTTGCTCATGGTCATATCGTTGGGCTGAGGTTGCCTCAAAGCCTTGCGACCTGCACATCCATCCAACTCCTGGCACTTGCTTTTGCCTTCATCCCAGCCGTCGCTCCCTGGGGAATTAAACGGCCAAGGAAAAGCCTGGTCCTGCTGGAGCAAGCACGCCTTCTAGGCAGTTGGACCAGGTGATCATTTTAGGACCCTTCCAATTGAAATATTCTGTTTCTATTCCATTTACCCTGCACACTCCTAATCACGGAGCAGCGACGCTAGAAGAGGCAGAATGGCACCAAAACTTTGCTGTAATTTAACGAAGTCTCTCATGCTACTCCCCTTCACCCCATCCGATAGGAACCGCACCCCTCCTAGCCGACCACTGGCAACACATCTCAATGTTGCCAAGACAACTCTGTTGACAAAATTCCCTTCTCTTCAGTTGACAGAAACAGAGTTTTGTTTTAATTTGGAGTTCAAGGCGTAGCATATTTCAGCTACACGCCTGCCATTTCTCTTTTACTGTTTCTTACAATATTTTCTTGGCGCCTGCGGTGCACGGCTGAAACAGAGTTTAGATAAAACCGTCAATTCTGCTGCTAACCCCATCGAAAACTGATGTTCTTATTAGGGCTCAGCCCATCTGTAAAACATAAATTTCTCCGCCATCAATTTGCAGAGAGGATTGGAATTACACCAGCGACTTCGGTTTGACAAATGGGGCCCGTGTTAACACACCACCACTTCATCCTAAACGACAAAATAGGTAGATGGGAAATAAATGAGAAAATGCCACTTGATAGATGGTCTCGAAATCCAATCGTAGCATGAGAGGAGAGCCGTGGCTCAGTTCAGAAAAAAAAGAAAAACGGAATTTAAAAATCGCAGCAGGTTGGCTGGAGCTGTAATAGCTCCAGAGCCACCAGCCGGCATCAATAAAGTCAGCGGCAGAGCTCTCGGCTCAGAGTTGGTCCAGGAATTAAACTCCCAGCTCGTTTCAGCCGCTCACATTCTCATCCTCTCCTTTGCTGCTGACTCCCCAAAATCCTTCCAGCACAGCGTTGAGTTTTCCCACTCTAACAAGCCAGTGGGAGAAGCAGCCCAATTAGGACACTAAATAGCAATAAACCATATTGTCACCGACTTCCATCAAGAGTGACTCACATCACTATTTTAAAACCTCGGGAAAACATCAGGCTCCTCGCAGCACAAGCCTGGCTTCCTCGGTCTGGAGGCACCAGCCTCCTGCCAAGCCTCTGTGAAAAGGCTTCGGGATTTTCTCTGTCCCCCGAGCACCACGGGAGGACCCGAGGTACCATTCCCCACTGATTAACCCAGTACATGGGGTCAAAGCAGAGCTCTCACCCTCTTTCACTAGCATCCTCAGTGACTGCGCGAGGCAAAAAGCGAAGGTAATTTGTTCCCCTGAGTTCCTGTCCGCGCTTTTCTTAGGGTTTTGCATTTGTACTTGTTGCCATAGTATCAACGGCAGCAGCAAAGTTCTCCATGGGCCTCCTGGGACCCCTTCCTTGTCCCGTGGAGAGCTCTGGCATTAATTCGGGCAGAATTGGGGTGGGGAGGGGATGTGGAATTTTCTGCTTCCTAATTTTTGCTACAGGTGCTGCCGGCGACAGCAAGGCTGTTCCTTAGAGGCAGCATCAGCTGCATCATCCTCACTCCACCAGCATCCCTCACCACGGCCCTGGACATGGGGCGCGGTGGCAAGAAAGCCATGAGTGCATGGGAGTGGGACAGTCCCAAGCTGGTGATGCTGCTTTTGGCTGAAGCAGCCCCAGCCCCTATCTTGAAAATGGAGAGTTTTTCCCTGCATCAGAGGAGAGAGACTTAGGTTCCCAAGACCCCTCTCCTCAATACTGGCATCTGCTGATATTTCCAAGGACATCTTCATTATTATGTCGTTTGGGGATGAAGGATGGATCCTGCTCTGAAAAGACTGAGCTTTCCTGACTTTCAAGGCAAGGACGAGCTGCAAGTTTTCAGCATGACTGAAAACATAAGCCTGAGACTCCGCAAAATGGGGTTAAGACAAGCCCGCCCTAGAAGGGAGATCTCGTTAAGCGTTTCTGGATTGCCATGTAAAAGAGAGGCTATGGAAAGAGTTGCCTTAGCATAAATACCTCCAGTTTTGTGTACACACACTGTACTTGCAGGTTTCCACGCTCTGCATATAGAACCAACACATTGATGGCATATGGGCTTTCCAGACCGCATGTTTCTCGTTCCCACAGCCAGATCCCCAGTGCCTGCTTGGCGTCACACCGGTCCTTGGCTCCGCTTGCTTTACAGCTGCCGGGTAGGGCGGCAGTTCGGGGCGTGTTGGGCCGGGTATCGCATGCAGCCCATCGCAGAGTTAATTTAGAACAAGTGGGTGGACGTAAACACGCTTTCATCCGGCTTCAGCCAGACAGTGGCTTACAGATCTTTCCCTCTATGGGACACAATGTGTTTATTTTTGGCTGCGTACGAGGGATCAGATCGCATATATAGATTTGATTGAATGCACAGATACAATCAGGAAAGGCATTTTAGCTTCTTTCGGAGCCTCCTTTCAAAACCGGTCCCTCGCTATCGGGGTTGTATTTCTTTAGCAATAATCGATGGTATCAACAAGTATCGAACAATATTCTCATTACTTAGGAAAGGTAAATGCTAATCTATGCGAGCCGAGCTCATGTGACTTATCGGTTACTATATATAGTTGTTTTCAGGCGCTGATTTAGGCAATCTGGCAGATTTCCTAAGCCTTTGTACAGATACACTACTGAAATGGAAAATACAACACACACAAGCAAAGCAGGGGAAAAAAAAAAAAATAATCCGACAGGGTCAAAATGTCCCTGAGGGTCAGGGAGGACCAAGCCCTCCCCATCAGCAGACACAAAATGTTAACAGCATCAGCCCAAACCCCCCTGCCTAAGATGGCCTCTCCGGTACTCGCTTGCCATCGCCGTGCTGACAGAGGGAACAAACAGAATTCAAGGGGCACAGGGACTCATCCCTCTCCTTTGCTCATGGGGGAATGTAATGCTTCCTGCAGCGCAGGGAGCTGATTAAAGAAATATCCCCCCCAAACCCACGTCTGTGTAAGAAGAGAGTCTGTACCAGGAGTTTGTTTGCAAACATATGCACGTTTTAAAACCAGAGAGTATACAACTGAGTTTGTAACATCTTTAAGAAAATATTCTGGGTAATACAAGCTAGAAAAAAAAAATAGAAGGAGGAAGAAATTGTGGATGCAAACCCAAACTCTTTAAAATAATACTTCCCCACCCGAGATGTTTAACAGGAAAAGCACAGCCAACCAAGATGTGCCGGGAGAAATGTCTGGTTGAGCCCTCGACCACCGCAACCAGTCCCTGCAATCTCCCATGTCTCCCACTCCAGACAGCTCGCACTCCCACGGGAAGGCAGGAGATGCTTCCCCTCCATTTCACCCAGAGGCGGACCAGCTCCTCAGGGACTCAGCAGATAATTGTCAAGTTGCCTGCCAGAATTTCCTCCTGACAGTCACAACTTGAAAGCGTTGGAAGAAAATGTCTGCACCTGGGCTGCAGAGTCAGCGCGCCCGGGGAGCGCGGAGCTGAGGCAGGGAAAGGCTCAGCGGGACTGGAGCTGGCTGGGGCGACGCACACCCACCCCAGCACCAGATGCTCCAGATGTGTGCGCACAGGGGGCTCTTCTCCTCCACTTTGCCAGTAAAACCCAACAGCTTTCCAGCATCTACCCCAAACCAAGACGAAAGCGAGACCGCAGCAGGGCAGGGAGGGTTCACCTCCCCTGATCCCTGAGACAACGGCTCCCTTCTGCATTCCGAGCACATCTGGAGGGGACTGTCAGGGTCCTTGGGATGTGGGGAGGGAAGGGGCAAGATCTGGGTTGTCCTGAAGGACAGGAGCCAGCCGCGAGCGGGACGTCCCTTCCCCACCCCGGGCTGGATCGGGATCTTGCTCCCTCCCCACCCCAGCACCCGGGGGACGGAGGGGACACCCGGATCCCGTGGGACAGGGGGAAAAGGAAGGACAGGACCCTGTATGGGTCACGCACCCCCCATCCCAGCCCTGAGGCGGGGTGGAGGCATCTCCTGCAGCCCCCAGTCCGCCCCGCCGGTGCCCGGGCTGTTTTGGGGATGGGGCGGGGGGGACCCGGGGCTCCGGTCGGGCGGCGGCAGCGTTCAGCACCCGGGACAGCTCCGGCGGCGGGGGAAAGTGGGGGGGGGTCAGCGCTGCCCCTTCCCCTCCAACCCCGGGGCAAACTGCCCCCCAGCACCCATTCCCGGGAAAAACTGCCCCCTCACCTCCTCAGAAATTGCCCCCTCCCCAGGGAAACCTTCCCCCCGGACAGATTGCACCCCTCCTACCACCCACACCTGCCCTGACCCCTCTCCCGTCCTTCCCCGGGCAAACTGTGTCCCCTGCACACCGTCCACCTGCTCCCCCACCTAAAACCCCGATAAACCGCTCCCCGTGCAAGCGGCCCCCCCTCGCCCCATCCAAACTTGCTGCAAAGAGTTGCGGGGGAGGGAGATAACGGCCAGCTCCGCTCCGTCCCCGCAGCTGCCTCAGTCCCCCCCACATCCACTCAAGCCCGAGGGACGCGGGGGGAAGTTTGCAGCGGAGCCACGGCTGGGGGGGGGGGGGGGGGCCCACTCACCGCTTCGCCGGACCGATAAAGCGGCTTTAGCAGGGCTGAGCCCACGCGTGCCCGCAGCCCCCCCGCGGCACCGGCCATCGCTTCCGACGGGCACACGGACCCGCTCCCGCACCCCCTCACCGTGCCCCGCCGCAAAGTTTCCCGGAGAAGAGGGGCTGGGGTGCGGGGCTGGGGAGGAGACAAACACACATCCTGCTGTCCCACCTACCGTGTGGTGGAGAGGAGCGGTCCCTGTCCCCGTCCCCGCATCCCTCCCGGCCGGGGGACGGAGCCCGGCGCGGCGCTGGACTGGCGGGGAAGGGAGGGAGCCGGTGCTCGCTGCCCCCCCTTTTATCCCAGCATCACCCGAACGAATCTGCTTTGACGTCCAAGCGGGGTTTTTATGGGTGTGGAGCGAGCCGGTGCAGCCCTCGTTAGGAGACACCCTGCTCTCCGAATCACACATCTTTTATATAACCTCATTTCCAGCCCGGCTTTTCTTCCCCCTCCCTCTGCTTGCCGGGGAGCATCACCCTCTTTCCCTCCCCACCAGCTCCCCCACCAATTAAAAAGCTGAGAGACACCCTCCACTCCCCAATCTCGGCCCCCACTTGTTGCTGGGACGCTTCGCTCTGCAGCCCTTGGCCCACCTCAGCCTGCTTCAGGGGAGTGGGGGGGTCTGCCTGTCCTGGGGGGCTCTGCCTGCCCGGGGGGTGCTCTGCGCAGCCCTGCTCCACCGCCAGCTGCCTCGACATCCCTGGCAAACTGCAGCCCCCTTGTCTTCCTGTTCCCAGCAGGGTTGTGTGGAAAAGCCCCCCAACCCCTTCCCTCTTTCCCTGAGAGCGGGCAGCCTTCCCCCACCAAATCCACCCCCGCCCTCTCTGTGCCCAGGACAGGTGGCACCAACCTCACCAGCATCCCCAGGTGTCCCCAAACCCTGCCTGGGTGGTGCAACAGGGGAGAGAGGGCAAAGGGGCTCCTTCCTCACCCCGTTTCCCCTTTCCAGCCTGCCCCCAGTAAGGCCCAGTGCAGACCGAAGCTTGACATAAGCTTTGCCATCGCACTCATTCCCATGGCAACAACAAACACACAATTATAGATATATATAATATTATATAAAGCCAAGCAGGCTCTTGGGCAGGAGCACCAGGTTCACCTGCTCCCAGCCTTTTCCCAAGCCCGGGTGGCAGCTCCCATGGGATCACGGAGCAGTGGTTTCATCCCAGCAAAGGCACAGGAGCCCGCGGTTGCCCCGCAGCTCGGGGCGCCAGTCGCCCTGGCCTCCCTGCTCCGCTGCCTCTCTGGAGGCGGGCGGGTAAAGCGCAGTGAAGCCAGCAATTCTATTTGAAAACTTCCCACAGGGGAAAGGGAAGGGAGCAGCCCTGTTCCTCCCTGGCACACAGGGAGTTTCGCAGAGGCAGTGAAGGGGAGAGGACAGGCAAACACAGTGGCAGAATTGGGGCTGGGGCTGCTTCCCCTGGACTCCCCCCCCCTCACGCTACCCATACGTCAAGCTGTAAGGCACTGTCTGGGGCTGATGAGAACATAATTACACTTATTTAGACACAGGAGGACTAATCTAATAGTGAGCTACCCAACAGCGTCTGCCCTGATCCTGCCCTGTGGAGGGAAGTGCCGGCAAAAAAGGGCTTTGTGACCCAGCCGCAGGCTGAAAACTGGCAGCTTCAGCCCAGGCTAAGAAAAGTCCAAAACCTTCTCCCTTCACGGCTCACATCTATGCTAGTGATTATCAGGGAAACTGGATCCCAGCCCTCTCCACAGCCCCAGAGCTTAAGGGAACTGGACGAGCTGAGCTCGTCCGCGGGCCACGTCCTCCCTTTGCCTGCGGAAAACTTAATGGGACAACGCTGGGCTTGGTGTCACCTGGAGCTTTGCTGAAGCTCAGAAATCTGGGCAAAGCATCAGCGTGAGAAGGGAGCCGGTGGCCTGTGCGCACCCCCCCTGAGCCAGGGAGGAGCCCCAGGTAGCCTTTCCCTCCAGCTGGTAGCCACCGGTGATGGGACAGATGTTTGCAAAGGGAGAAGGTGGAGCGTGACCCTCTCCAGCCCATCTGCCCCTGGTTCGACAGCAAACCTCCCTCCAGCAAAGAGCATTCGGAAACAGGATTTTTCCATAGGGAGTGGGGTCCTGTCATCCTGCCGTACCTTCCTTGGGAAGCTGAGACCCCCCCGCCCAGCCCTCCTGTGCCAGCCTCCTCCATGGAAATTGCTTCTCCCTTCTCACAGCTGGGCAAGTTATCCCCCAAAATTGCTCAGGAGAGGGAACGGCCTCTTCCTTGCCCCTCGCACAGCTGCTCCCCGGTTCCCCCTCTCCTCTGGAATCAGCTCAGCACCGCTCGCCTCGGGCCATATGCTGCCAGCCCCAAATATAAACACAGCAGCTAAGGCTCGCCCAAGTTTCCTCCCTCCCCACATCTGGGCTCTTTCCCCTCTTCCACTGCCCTTCATCCTCACCCACCTCTCTTTTTCAGGAGCCAGCAGCGGCTGCGGGCTGAGGTGGGGTGCAGGTCAAGGAGCTGGTGACAGGTCCCTCTCCAAGGGGATGAGTGGCCGGTAGCTGGCTCCACTGCTGAGGGCTCGCGGCTTGCCAGAGGGAAACGTGCCGCCCGGGATGCTCGGCTCTCTAAGATCCTTAGGAAAGCGCGGCCTCGGCACGGATCACACACACAATATCCCCAGCAGCCGCCGCGCTGGAGTTATTCGCCTGCTATTTCTACGCGACTCGAAATGCGTTTGAGGGATTACCGCCCCGGAGAATAAAGAAAGGGCTGAACATATTTATACGGAAGCTTAGGGAGGCTGTGTAACGGCACACACACCAGCTGAGAGGGGGGTCTGGCACGGAGACTGCGGTGATTTGGGACAAATCCCAGGATTGTCTGTCTGTGCTCCAGTTTAGAGCGAGCGCCTATGCTGGTGCTTGCCTAGAGATGGCAGTGAGCCTTCGCGCTCCTCCTCTCCCGGAGTAGGGCTTGGGGAGTCCCCAGCCCAGCCGCAGCTTTGCCGGGATGGCCACGGGTGAAACGTTTGTTGTGGGTATTGGTGGTTTACAGATGGGGAGAGGGACCCGCTGCCTCCTTCCTCCACGCGCAGAACGCACACCCGCACCACGGGCTCAGGATTCTTTGGCATCTTTGGTGAAGTGCACAGGGTCTAACCAAATCCAAGTCGCCTTTAAAACCTGGGCAGACACTCCTCTGCTCCACCAGCCCACGCACGCCGGGATGTGTTTGAGAGGGGGAAACTCTTTGCTCCCCGCCTTCAGGAGCTGTAACAAGCCCTGGGCAGAGACGCGGCAACATGAAGCCTTCCAGCACAGACACCAACATCAGCTTTTCCCCAAAACTGCCCTCCCTTCCAACAAGACACCTGTAAATCCCACCAAGAGCCAGATTGATATCTTAAACCTCCCCACAGTGGGGCTCAGGGTTCGAAACGTGCTACTGGAAGGATTCTTCTGTAGCACATCTCACGGTCTTCCAGGGTACGAAGTAGGTTATGTGGGGTGATCTCTCTCTCACACGTAGGCGCGGGCACGCACTCACACACAAAATCCAATAAAAAGATATTAGTCAAAGAGTGTTTGGCTTCTGGCATCCAACTCACTCAAGCTTCATACAGACACCAAAGAAATGAAATCACGGCAGCACACAAACAAGAAATTCCAGGGGGACGAATTAATGCTTCATCGCTATTACAGGGCGCAGAAGTACCTGTCTGCCTTCCCTCGCGTTTCTTTCTCTCATACTTCAACATGTGAACCCCTTGCCTTTAGAAGTCCTGGTAGCGTGTTTCCTCCAGCCCGAGCCCTACCACCTTTCCATCAAAATCAAAACTTTTTTTTTTTTTATCATCTGAAGGACACGTTGGGAGGCTAACACACACCCCAAAGTTCAAGGACTTCTTGTAAATCCAGAGTCTAATTAAGATTTTTTTTTTTTTTAAATCTGCTTTAAGATCTTGCTTCCCAGGCTGACAGGGGCTGGAGTTACTTCTGGGTTATTCAGATGCAAACACTGGTTTGGTACAGAAGCGCCTGAGCCAGCCACCGGCAGCTGTGAGTTTGGGGGCAGATGCTCAGCAGCGGCGTAGCTCCACGACTCCACTGAAATCAGCAGAATCAAGATCATTAAAGCCAGCTAAAACCAGCCGCTTCTCCGTATTTCATACCATCTGAGTCCCTATTTCCAGCCCATTCCTTTCCAGTAGGATCCAGCCCCTGGAATGGCACCTTCCAACCTTTGGGTCAATTATTGGGGTAATTACAACTGAGAAAAATCACTTTCATATCAACCTTAGACAGTATATTTAGAGATTATTTTTTTTTCTTTCTATTAAGTGACACATTTCAGAGGACCGTAGGTTAAAGACTCTTTTGAAAAGACCCAAAGCCCTAATCTGAAAGGAAAAGTTATCACCGGAGGACCTCGGGGTGGGTGGTGACAAACACAGGAAAGGGCCCTGCGTCAGCCAGCGCCCTGGGTAAATAGGGACGGGGAGGAGAGCGGAGGGCTTGGAGCAGGCTGACGAGGCTGATAAGGCAAATCTGCAAAGCATTCATTGCAAAAAAAAAAAAAAATTAAAAAAAACACCACACAAAGCAAACCCAAAAGCAGAGAAACAGCTGCAGTTGAGTTCTTAAATTTCTGAAAAAAGGGCAAGAAGAAAAAAAAAAAAACCACCAAAAATACTCCACTCCCCACCAGCGAAGCCCCCCGCGTGCCATCTCACGGGATGGGTGGGGAGGCTCCAGCACCCCTGGGGTCCCCCTGCCCCAGATCCACGTGTGTTTGGGGCACCCCAAGAGAGCAGGGAGCTGTGCAGCCCCTCCATCACATCCCACCCCGGCTCCTTCCAGCACAGATGGAGCAGCAACGCAAGGCAGTCCCAGCTGCAAAGACCAAGGGGAAAGCAAGAACGCAGTGGGCTGATCCCAGCCCCCAAATTATTCACAGCCCCAGCAAAAAAAAAAAAAAAAAAAAAAAAAAAAAAAA
>JAAGAY010145689.1:7054-31439 GCA_011801015.1 Ardeotis arabs
CCCGCGGCGGCCGGGGAGGGGTCGGGTCGGGCGGGGGCGGCGGCGGCGCCAGCTGCCCGGACACCATCTTGGGGGCGAGGAGCGGCCCCGGTTTACCTGCTCTGCCAGCCCTGCAGGAGGTTGGTGTATTTGCTCAGCGTCCCTTCCAGCACCGGCTCCCGCCGCCTGCTCCCGCCGCTACCACCGGGCGCCTGCGCGCCCCCCGGGCTGGCCGCCGCCGAGCTGGGGCTGCTGCTGCCGCCGCCGGCCCCTCCGCCTCCATCCAGCCTCCCCGCGGCCGCCACCCGGCCCGGCAGCCCGCGGCTGGCGGAGGAGGACGAGGGAGATGAACCCGCCGACGTGGGGCGGCTGCTGCTGCGGCTGCTGCTGTTGCTGCCGCCGCCTTCGCTCGCCGCTGCTCCTGCCGCCTTCTCCATGGAGACCCGCGGCGGAGGCTGCGAACCCGCGCCTCCCGCCCGTGCCCCGCAAAGCCCTGACTCACAGGCGGCGCGGAGAGGGGCGGCGCCCGGGGGAGAAGGGGCCGGGCCGCGCCGCCTCCTCGCCAGTTGCTGAGGGCAGCTGGGCGGCGGTGGGTCCCGCACGGCCGGGCCGGTTCCTGCCCGCCGCCCTCTCGGCCGCCCCGCCTGCCCGAACCGGGGGCAGGGCCCTGCCCGGGCGGCGGGAACCGCGCAGGGGCCTGCGTGTGGGCGGGTGCCACGCACGCAGACATGGAGACACACGGCGAAGGGGAAAAGGCGTAACACGCACATAGGCTGCGTGGTGCAGCGGGACGGCACAGGGGAGCGCCCACGCTCCGTGACACGCAGAGGTGGCCCCAGGGGAAAGCGCGGCCGGGGTGCGGGGCGGACGCGCAGGCCCATAATCACGCAGGATCACGACACTGGGAGAGGGGGCCCTGCCCGCCCACTGCCAGGCCCTCGTGTGTGTGACGGGAAGAGAGTGTGCGGGCAAACACCCCTGGCAGGGCTCACACGCACACCAGGTGACACGGACACGGGTGAGGAGCAAGGAAAGCAGTGGCTGTATGCAGAGTGTACGCACAGAAAGACCGCCGGAGAGGAGGATGCCCGAGCTACAAAGCACACGACTGACACTCACAAAAGCTGTGCCCCCCAGAGCGCAAAGCATAGCGCCAGAGAGGGGATTTCTTGGTACGGACTGATGCACATCGCTGCTCGTTACCGCAGAGCGTGACACCAAGGAGACCACTGACGGGTGATACAGTGCACCAGCAGCACAGAGCAGAGCTCGCACACAGCAAAAACTCAAGAGGTAGGTGGTGTGCCCAGCAGTCAGGAACACAACGGTCTGGCCCAACACGCAGCAGGTACTGCTGCACATAATGTATATCGACATACCACATCAGTCATATCATTCATCCAGACTTTGCAAAAAAATATCATTGTGGGTTCAGTCGTATCTTCTGAAAACAGAGGATGTAACCTCAAGATCACTGTGAAGAGCTGAGCAGGCCCTTGCACAGTCAGCAGAGTACAAAGCTATGTGGTTACATTCCCTCAAGTCAATTCTATGGCCGTCCTTGCTGCACTAGCCAAGTGCTTCAGTTTTGCTAGAATGTGTATCTTCACAGCATACCAGAGATGTCGTTATCCTTGCTGTCATTTTATAACGGGAGACTTGAGATACAGAGTCACTTAAAGAGTCTATGACAAAATATGAACTGAACTTAGCTGCTGTGCTTTAACCGTGTGGAAAGTTTTGCACTCCTGTGTACTAGAGATTTCTGGAGTGTACCAAATATCATCTGCCCCCTGTGTTCTGCACCTCAGTGGATACTCAAATCATCCAAATCCACAGTTAGAGGCTTTCATTCCCCATATAAATGAGCATAGAGAGGAGGGCTCCTTACATTCTCACAATTTTATCTCTGGAAAATCCTACCATATGTGTTGTAGTTGGGTAGCAGAAATGTTGGGCAACCTGATCCTGAATTTTGGGTAGTTAAACTTCTCATGTTGTAGCTAAATATTGAGACACTGCAGTCTGGAAACTTGAATTTTAATGTAGTATTTCATTGGCGGAACATTTAATGCACATCTCTTGCAGTACAGAGAAAGATTACGAACTCATTTTTTATAACAAAATATTTTTAGAGTAAGTAATTTTTCAAGTCAGAGATATTACTTAAGAAGTTCATTAAAAATTTCCCAATCATTGTTTACCATGGAAAGAAACTCCAGGACTACAGTCTCCAAATTCTCATTCTTAGGCCCAACTCCACTACTTCTGATGACCACAGTGTTCAGAAGATACTGGAATGAACAAGGCATGCTCCTTCAGGAAGCTCAGACCCTGCTTGCTGGAGATAAGCATGAGACTCGTGCATTTCTCCTCATAATCAGTTACAATGACAGCCTAGAACATTTCATTAAAATGCTCTAATGAAATAACAGTCTCATCACATTAGCCACTGCAACACATTACCTATCTATGTTCTACATAATAAAGAATGAATGTAATTTTTTCTGCCTTCTACAGAACTTATTGGAAGATAATTATGTCAGGAAAAGAAGCTGCCTTACACAGGTATAGAGAAGCCTCTCCATACTTCTCTAGACAATAGAACTGAAGTAACAGTGGTGTGCCTCTCAGGGAGTTTCTGAAATGGAAGGGACAGCAGGCTGTAAGTATATTATGTCCCCAGGAGAATTTAGCAAAATCCCAAAACATTCTTCACTGCTTCTAGAATGATTACTGTGATAGCACAGGAAATCCTCTTACAGATTATCAACTACTTAATAGACAGGAAACAAAACACAGGAATAAATGTCCACTTTTCAAATAGAGGAAATCTACTCTCTGAGTTGGGATCTATGTTACTCAGTATCTTCTTAAATCAGAATCTCTTCATTCGCTCGTAGTTAAAACTAGAATCAAGTGCAAAAAATACCAGAAGGATCTCACAGTAGTGACTAAATCATTGATAAAATGGCAACTGAAATTTAATGTTGCTAAAAAAACAAAGTAAAGCACATGGGGAGAAAATAGCTTTTATTATGCGTGCCTAATGATGATCTATAAATTAGCTGTAGCCTCTCATGAAAGAGATCTTGGAGTAATTTTAAATAGTCCTCTGAAAACCCCATCTCACCGTTCAAGGGTAATCAAGCAAACAGCTGTGATGAGCTCATTAGGAAAACAGAAATATCAGCATGCTGCTATATAAATCTCTAGTACAGTTAGTGTCTGTATACTCTGCATTTATAATATTCCTTCAAAAAGGACAGAGTAGAAATAGAAAAGGTATAAACACTAGCTTTTTTATGAGGAGAGAGCTAACTGAACTAACTGAACAGGGTTTTCAGTTGGAAAATGGACAACCGGTGTACAAAATGGTATTCAGGTTAATAGGAATGATTCTTCATTGTTTCTCGTGAAACAAGAACTATGGGGCAGCTGGTTTAAAACAAGCAGAAGAAAAGACTTTGTCATGTGATTTGTACTAGTAAAACTCATTGTTACAAGATGGTTTTGGATGCCAAAAGTCTAGTAAGATTTAAAAAGCAATAGTTTCTGAAGAACCTTTAAACAAGATTGACCGAAGTGTTTTGGACATATTCGAAGTTCAGAAAGGTCCTAAACTTCTGACTCCTTGAAGGCTGTTTACTTTATTGATTAAATAATCCCTCCCTGTTCTTGAGTCTTTTTCTAAGCACCTACTAGTGGAAGGAATAAAGTGCTGGAGTAGGCAGACCTCTGGTTTACCCTGTAGTGCAGCTGTTCATACATTAAGGATTCCTTCCTCTTGGTAAACCAAAGGTGCTTTTGAGTGAAACACTGGCACTCCATATGCAGCCTTTACATTGTATTTAAGCACAATAATATGTTATATCCAACCTTCTCATCCCTTTTCTCTGCCCAGTATGTACATACTGTTGCACTCTAACAGAGCTGGACAACCCTTCATGTCAATCTCAGTATCAGTGAGCCCTTATCCTCATTTGTTTTAAGTTATTAATGTTCTTCAAAATGACTGAACCTGTGGTGGTTTTTTGGTTTTTTTTTACTAGCTAATGGTCTGTCCCAGTAGAGCTAAACTTCAGGGTAGTACACACTGGCTTAGTCTGATGCAATCCTGTATGATGTATGCTTTGTTACAAGTATTCTTAATTAGCTATTTATTAACAGCAACCTGCCTAATGAAGGTTCTCACTGTTTCCACGATAACACAGCTGCTATGTTACAGTCCTCCTTTAGAATATTACTTTCACTCTCTGGCCAAATAAAAAATTTGCCTCTTTCATTAAGTACTCAAAAGAAACAAAATAACTTATTGTTTATCCCGTCTTTTAGAAAGCAAAACATCTGGTAAAGTAACAAATTCAACACTGTTGGCCCTTATCAGGAAACCTAAGTTTCTCCATCCTTTGCTAAGCTACATAGTTTTAGCTTCTAGAACAAGGTCAGTTCATAATCCATTTGCCAATTTCTGTTTCTTGGTCATCTTGGTTTGGGTTTCTATACCTTTTCAATGCTCCTCTAGCAAAAGGTTTTCTAGAATTTCCAGGTTTTTTTTTCCACCTCCTCCCCACACTAGATTTCCACACAACTTCTTACCCTCATAATCATATGGAGGAATTTAACTACATGGTCTACAGAAACTGCTTCTGCCTGGTCTACGTTCAGATATTGAACCTATTCCATGGAAATGCCCCAAGGCTTGCTCAGTTTTACCATCTCCTCCTTGCTCTACAGAGTCCTCCTGAGACACTGCTTTGTTTCCTATGAGTTTTGGAGACTACAGCTATCTCTCACCAAACTGCAGGCAATATTTAGGGCAAAAACATATCAATGTGCACCTCTATCACCACTTTCTATAGACATCAGCACTGGAATGACTCAGACATAACCTCTAAAGTTCAGTTCATGCCAGAGTCACACCTGCACCAAGCCTGATCTTACTAATGCTTCCCCAATTGTCTACAGCAATTGCCAGAGAGTGAATGCAGCAGGTGGAACAGTGGACAGCAGCAGCATGTCCTCCAGTCCTTCCTCAAATCCAGTTCCATAGATTCCTGGACTTGAAGGTCTAAAAGAAGCAGTGACCCATCTTATCTGGCCTTTTTCATAATACAGTACAAGAACTGTAATACAGTTACCATGTTCTGTCTTATACAATGGATACAGAATGGATTGAGAGCAGCTCTGAGGGGAAAGACTTGGGGGTACTAGTGCAAGAGGAGCTCAACGTGAGCCGGCAATGCGCCCTTGCAGCCCAGAAAGCCAACTGCATCCTGGGCTGCATCAAAAGAAGCATGGCCAGCAGGTCGAGGGAGGTGATTCTCCCCATCTATTATGCTCTTGTGAGACCCCACCTGGAGTACTGCATCCAGCTCTGGAGGCCCCGACATAAGATGGACATGGACTTGTTGGAGAGGGTCCAGAGGAGGGCCACAAAGATAATCAGAGGGCTGGAGCACCTCTCCTATGAGGATAGGCTGAGAGAGTTGGGGCTGTTCAGCCTGGAGAAGACAAGGCTCCAGAGAGACCTTATAGCGGCCTTCCAGTACCTAAAGGGGGCTGATAAGAAAGATGGCAACAAACTCTTCAGGAGGGCCTGTAGCGATAGGAGAAGGGGTAATGGTTTTAAACTAAAAGAAGGTAGATTTAGACTAGATATAAAGAAGACATTTTTTTAAATGAGGGTGGTAAAACATTGCCCAGAGAGGTGGTGGATGCCCCATCCCTGGAAACATTTAAGGCCAGGTTGGACAGGTTTCTCAGCAACCTGATCTACTTGAAGATGTCCTTGCGCCCTGCAAGGGGGTTGGACTAGGTGACCTTTAAAGGTACCTTCCAACCCTAACTATTCTATGATTCTGTTGTTAGCAGCTTCTCATCCAAGTTTCTCATCCACCAGAATAACCGTCCCCTTAAACCTCACTTAACTTAAAGCTGGTGACAGGGAAACAGTCAAGAGAGACACGGCATACAGCAGAAGTACCCAAACTACCTTGGCTGCCAGAAACAGAAACTTTCATGCAGGGTAATTTACTCTGCCATGAGGCATTGCAAATTCATTTGGACTTGAGTTTTGTGCTGCCACCATTGGACTCTCATAGCTTGTTTACTCACCTACAGTGCACTGCTCTGTAATTTGCAGGTTAGACTAGTTGAAACAAAACTTGATCAAAATGTCTGAGCCTCTGGAATACAAACTTTGGGGCAGTTAACTGGAGAGAATACTAGTTTATATTATGCATATTATATATATTTGCACTGGCTGTCATTAAATGTGCGTGAGGAAGTGATATATACAACAACCATGATGGAAAATATTTTCTGTATAGCTAGAATCAACCCTTTGAACTGCAACTGGAAACAAAGAAGCCAATGCATAAAGAAACTAAGTGAGTGTAAGTATCACTGACACTATATATTGTGTATTTTATCCAGTGGGAACAGCTTTGTTCTGTGCCAGCTAATGTTTGAACAGTTGTTATAGTTGTTATAGGTAGTCACAAATATAGTTCTTTAAATAGATTCATTCATACACTAAGGCCAGAAGAAAGCACTGACATTATCTAGCATGACCTGCTGGATAACATTTTGGTTTGATGCGGAGTTATAGATAAATGTCAATATACCAAATCTTAACAGTATACAGGCATTTTTCCCCACTGTTTTTCTAGCTCTATAGTTAAACATTTAGAGATTTGAAAAGTACACTGGCCCACTAAGGGTCAAATCCAGACTCAAGACCAGGCTGAGTTTACTTTCAGTGCACTCACTGAGTTTACTCAGTGCCACTCTCTTATATCTCAAACCAATGCTTAAGTTCTTTTTTATTCCTCTTTTTTGGAGAGCTGAGTGTTTCCAGTGGAATCTGTCAGATTTCAACATTTATTATTCATAAGGCATGAGGCTGTATATCGCTGTAAAAAAATCCAGCTTAGTGTCCATCCATTTTCTAAATTAAATATCTATGCACCTGTAATCTTATGCATAATTTGCAAAACCATTTTTACATCCTAAAAGTATTGCTGTAGAGCACTTATACTGCTGAGTGTATATTTGTTGATAATACAATGCTAGCTTATGCCACTTGGGCTCTGATCTCATCCTCCACCAACAGCAATTTGTATAGTTGTTTCATAATAGCAGGCAGTTATCTTATAGCTTAAGAACTAGTCTCATTCAAATTAGACTAGTCTCTAATCCCCTTACTCACCCACAGCAGAGATGTATTTTACTCAAATCATCTTTAAAAATACTATTTAGGTAGTGCTAGAATCCACCACACAACGGGATGAAAGTTTAAAAAAAAAAAAAAGGAAATAACTATGTGCTAGAAATTTAAAACAAAGCACAAACATTTAAGATTTTTTGGTACTGAAAAGAGATAAAAATTCATTTAATAAAACTTTCTAACAACTACTTCTGCAGAAAGTACTTTGGATTACTAATTTCAGACTCCATTCTGCAAGGAGTTTAATGTACAGAAATCTAACTGAAACAAATACAAGTTTCCAATGCAACATGACTAACTCCTTTTTTATCTACAAATTTGCATTTAAAATGCTGGTAGGTATTTCAATATGTGTGATATTGAAATATCTAGGCATGACAAAAGACAGAATATGCTTGAAACACTTTCTGCAACTGCAGAACCTCATATTAAAACAAGCATACCGTTCACTCCCTTTTTCGTGACAATGTTTCATAAGCTAAGCAGATCGTAGAGATTTCCTAGTTTTTTTATGAGCAATGTTAAAACAAAATGCAAGAACTTTACAGTAAATCATGATACCTATATTTTAACTGCTTTTTGCTATCAAAATAAATCTCTTGTAAATTCAATAAACTGCCGAAATATATTTAGACATTCAGTTCTAAATTTTAGCTCTCGCCAATAAAACCAGTCAATAACCACATAAAAGGCAGTAAAACCTGCTTTTCTTTTACAGTTTGGGGGTTTATAGTCTTGGGGGTTATACTTTGATTAACCATAAAACGTGTGATGCGTGCCAAGCTAGGGATGACATTTGGTTTGCCAGGGTTCACCACCAAGTGATTTTAATTTGACTGATAACAGACAAATTATAATAGCTTGTGAAAAATAGAGGAACCAAATATTTCTTACATATTACAGTGAATAAGATTAGTTTAAAAAAACCCAAAACATAAAAGGAGTGTGCTGCATATTGCTTTATGTGTGCAAATGCTGGGCTAATTCTTCTGTGGTCTGCAGGTTCAATGCTGATGTAACAGAGAGGCAACATCATGTTCAGCAGGACCCCATAGCACAAAATTGACTGATATCTTCACTGATTCTGAAGAACATTAGGAACTAAGGTTTACGAAAGCCTGACAAGGTCGTTTATCTAAGCCTCCTCTGGTTGCTGGACAAAAAAAGACATCCATATTTTTTTCTCCCTCTTCTCCAGTGAATTTGCTTGTAATGCTTGCTCTGTCATATCACACTCAGCCTTGACAGGAGTATCCAGTGGAGATAACCTCAAATATGCAAAGAGCTGAGTTATGAGTCTGTCTCTCTAGTTTCTAAAACTCAGCTGTCATCTTTGATCTTTGACTTTTGAGAGCCTATTCTGCAAAACTGAATGTGCATTCATATATGGCTTGATATAAGAATATTTGCCTTGATTTCAAAGGTAGAAACAAATGTTAATTTTTCAGAATAAGCAAACTACAGGTTAAGGAATCTGCCATTTTTCAGCTTGACCTTGGTCTTTTTCACAGAGGATGCCTGGAACAGGCACTCCATAGCTGTGGTTTCACAGATCCAGACATTCTAAACTCTGAGCTCTGCCAGCTTCAATCAATCATAAACTTCCCCCAACTATGGGGATACTGGGTTACAGTCTAAAAATAGGGCTATGCTTTCAGAAAATGAGATAGTATTAAAATTAGGAAAGTTGATAAAACAGATTCCAGACACTAACAACCTGAAATGACAATAAGAGGAAGAATTCAAGGGTTTCCACACAGAGATTATTTTCTTCCTTCTTTACAAGATACACAGGAGACTGGAGAAATTTGTTTTAATTTTTCTGACATCCTGTTTGTGTGAAATGAAGAAGGAATGTCTAATGTTACTGTCCTATTGGGGAAAAATAGGGACCAGTTCTGGGGCACCTTGAAATACTGATCAGGAGAGGTCAATCCCTAACTGACAACAAAGGCATTGGATCTCTAAAAAACAATCTCACAAATATTTGAAACTGTCATCAGAAACAAAAATTTAAACAAACATTATAACAAAGCTTTGAAGGGTCTCAGTAAGAACTTTCCCCGTTCAAATTAGGCTTCACTGATGTCAGATTTAATAATTCTGTAAGTTCTCCACATAATTTTCAAAACACTTCATGAAAAACAAATAGAAAGGATTTGAGGTTTTACTATAAATATCAGATGGAACAGGAAAGGTCTTCAAAAGATCATGCACCTCCTTTTTTTTAGAAGACTGCTTGAACAAAGTCCTCATCTAAAAGCTATAAATAAACTCAAGACAGCATGTGCTTCATAAACTGGAATAGGGTCTTATTATGGGAAAACATAGCCCATATACTAATTTAATCTGATCCAAGATTCCTTTATGTCAGAAATCAAATTCATACTGCTTTTAGTCGAGAAGGGCATAGAATTCTACTGCTGACAGGGAAAAATGGGGCTCATAGGCAGAAACAAAGGCAAGAATCAGTCAGTTTCAGAGAATTGTAGATTTTTTTCTTTGAGGACTGTCACACCACATTTGGAGCACCAGCAAGGTCTTTGGCAGTTGCTATCGCCTTATTTTGCCAGCGAGATCTGTTCTAACCAAGTTTAGACAACACTTTGATAGCAACACAAGCGGCTGGTCTACTTTAGAATTCCCAGCGGAGGTGGAGCTGCTCCAGTGTCAGCCTAAGAGTGTAATGGGGACTTTGCCAAAAAAGGCTAGGTTAGATGCAGTCTTTGGAGGCTGCACATAAACCACACATGTCAAAATCGTGGCAGTTAACTGCCAGGAAGTTTATAACCCAGGGAGAAATAGAAGACAAGTCTCCTGACATAACCACAGGATTTTCTCACTCTCATAGAGCTTCAGAAGGAAAACTTAAGTTGTTTGATGATGCAGTGCACCAGAAGTCAGTCAGAGGTCATCAGCCACAGCCAGAGATAAACAAGTGTTTCAGGGTAATTTGAATCTTAGGGAAATATTATAAAGGGAAATGGACCCAAGCAAGCCAACCCAAGCCATGGCACAAGAAAAGAGAAGGGGAAAAAAAAAGCTCTCCCTGCATGTAAACTGATGTCCTGATGCCATAGGTTTTAAGATTCTTTTTCTTTAGTTTAGTAGTTTTAAGCGAGGATACCACTCCCATCTACACAAATTTTATGCATAACACTTCTGACACATTCCTTGCACTCAGGTAATTTTCTTCACACAGGATAGGAACTGTGTTTATGTATTCAGAGGCACTAATGGCCTTATTAATTAATAAATATGGGAAGAATTACACAAAGCAATTTCTTTCCACTTTGTTTTTTTTTCTAACATTTCCCTAGTGTATAATTAGCACAGTTCTCAAAAGTGGGAATTCTATCAAGTTGTTTAAATGCAGTACAGGTCCTTAGGCCTGAGTCTTACTAAAAGAAAAAAAAAATAAAAGTGAGGGAAAGGTAGAAAAATAATCTTGCATCAGCCTCTTTCTCAGGGAAATTCTCCACTTTGGTTGAAGCCAAGAGAGCTAAGGTTTCCAACATCCTTTTCCTTGCCCAAGAGCAGTTTGCTTCAACCTGGACTGTGGAGGTAGAAATAAAGAACAAGCAATATACAGTATCAGTTTACCAAAAAAAGGGATGAATATCCATTTGTAACATAGAACCAAGGCAGCACATTTTTCATTTACAATCTGTAGCACAATGCAATTGATCTTTCTTTCTTGGAGAACAAAGTTATTTTCTTCTCACTAATGCTGTTTTAGCTACCCAGGAATGCACACGTGGAAGGACTGACCCGGAAGCATGTACCTTCCTGTTTCACTGGCTTCTGAACTTCCCCTACATTCTCTGTACTGTTAGTGGCACTCTTTGTGAAGAGCTGCACCTCTGAGAAGTTTGTGCTATGTAATAGACAAGATCAAGAAATCCAAGCCCAACTGGAATCAAAGCACTTAATGCAATTGGTCTCTTCTATGCATCCTGTATCCCAGAGTCTACGTAGTCATAGAATCATAGAATAGTTAGGGTTGGAAGTATGTCACATAACATGAGAAATAAAATTAAAATACATATCCTAAAGGCTCAGTCACAGCTCTAACTCTGTAGAAATACAGCAGACAATGGAATGAAGCTCAAACACTGTTATACTGTGTATACAAAAGCAACAGACATGATTAAAAGAAAAAATGACATTGAGAAGGTCACCTTTTTATGGTGGCTGATGCTGAAATACCTGGTACGTTTAGGCATCTCCTGTTAATAAAGGTCAAAGGAGGCAGTGAAACTGCACCATAGAAATGTAAGAAGTGCAATTGCTATGCCATAAAATGAAACCCAAAAATGTGATTTTATCTAGGGTACAAGGTTATAGTAGAAGTATCTGAAAAAAAAAATGAAGAATCAAATTTGTTTTCTCATGAGGAAAAAGAATATTGAAATCTAGGACAGAAATAAAAATCTTCAGAAAACACTTTAAAAAATGACAGATTTAGAATTAAATCTGGGTACATTATTTAGAGTTAGCCTAAGATCTACTCAGTCCAGAACAAGGCTTCTAGCAGATGGATGGCAGTCTAATCAGCAGACATGACTGAAAATTCAAAATGCCAGTAAAAAGGACAACTCGGATATGAAGTTCACATCCGCGGGGTAATAAGGAATATGCACACAAAGCTCAAAATTGAAGTCAAGCAAAATAAAACAAGAAACCTCACTTTCTGTGATAATCAGCACAATCTAGGAAAACATGTCACAAAACATATGTAGAAAGAGAAGCAAAAAATTTAATACATTATGTCATTTTGCAAAGCTGTCCTGCACCAGCAGAGTGCACAACGTCGAAAAGGAGATGATGAGATCCTCATTAAGTCTGATTAATTCCTCACAAGAGCTGTACCAGGAGATGAATGGACTGCCAGCTAGAAAGCAAATGGGAAATGTATTGCTTTGTGCACCAGTGTCCAGCTTAAAACTAATGTATTGCCAGAATTGTAGAGTTTCTAATAAAATGCCACTAATAGTAGAAGATAAGCAAGAGGACCTAGATCTCACAGTCGTTAGCTTTTCCCACAGACATAATATATTAATTAGGCTGTACTTCTATGAATTATAACAGTGTCAAAGGAAAAAAAAGCCCCAGCTTTTGAATTAAAAGTAACTAGTGTCCTTGGTCTTACTAAGGAGGCCACACTCAGAGGCAAAGGGAAAGCAAAATAATTCAGGTTATGATAAAGACCTCTTCCTAAACAATATAGAAATCCTCACAGAGTATAGAAAAAAGCTGGAGAAGTTCAGGCACTTCACATTTCATGCCTCCAGGAAAGTTCCCCGTGGCCCGACATAGCATGAAAAGAGAACCTGAATGCATTATTTCAGGAGCCACAGAGCAAACAGAAGAACTAAAAGAGCAAACACATTTAAACATCATAGAAAAAAAAATATTCCACTTAGGTATGCATTCCACAGAATTCAGCAAATATTTAAAAAGGGAACATGTTCCATTTCCTCAAAGAAGAAACACTCAGGGAACATGGCTGACACCAAGGATTTTTCTTTGCGGAATGCATTCTCAGAATCTTCCAGATACATCTGCAATAGGCTGTCCTGAAGAGCTGATGTATTTCACTTTTCCATTTGAGAAAAGACTAAATCATATTTTTATTTAATCCAATATTCTAATAAAATCTCCAAGTTTTAAAGGTGCTAGAAAGCACCCAATTAATGTGGTAATTAATGACTGCAAAGTCAATTTTCCATTTCACTGTAATTTGGACAGCTCACATACTTCAGAAGACTTCTGATTGCATTACTAATGATGACTTTTGAATGGTGAAAGCATGCATGTGTTGTGCACGTTTTAGTGCCTTCAAGGCCAACACACTAAACAATTAAAAACTTTCAAATAAATACTTATGCAAACTTGAAAGGTTAAGCCATAAACTCTATTACTAAGTTCACTGTTATTACAGCAGATTAATTAGTCATGCAATAGAGTTTATGGGTGCACAGACAAAGAAAGACAATGTATCATCTCTACAAGCAGCAAATACGACGATCTGTATCTCCAAGAGAACTGATAATAATTCTTCTAAAAGATGCAGCAAGTTTTATAGCAGTTGAGAAAATAAATACAAATGAGAAGAGGCTTCATTATCTACTGTGTTAGTTTATTCTTCAATCCAAATGTTTCTTACACTATCCTTGTATCCACTCTTACGTATCAGGTACAAACTAAAATATCAGAACAGAGGAGATAAGTTTTCAGAGATTAGGATAATTATGGGGAGGATAGTCCCTTCAAGCTAATAATTGTAAAGAATTTTCCTTTTTCACCAAATTAATACAAGTGAGACTATTAAACAGTATCCTCTCCTCTGCATAAAAAGACAGTTTTTTAGAGACAGTAGTTTGCGGCACGCTGTTGACTCTCAGAGTGGATTTATGTGTATAAAAGTGGATTTATCCCTTGTGCATATTTAAAATTAAAACTCTTCTACTGAGAGACATCTGCTGACATTTACTGATATCTGGTGATATCGATTGATATCTATCTACTGATGTTTACTGGGCTTTATTCCTATCAGTAGTGACCAAAACTCAACTCTTCTTCGCTCTGTTTCTTAATCAACATGATTGCATCTTGTACTCCCATCATTTATGCTTGCACAACCCTATCCATAGAAACCAAGTTGTGTGAGCTTTGGGGGTGAATACTTCAGCCTCTAGAACATTATTCAGACCTATAAACCAATGAAGTCCCCATTTGGTTGAATTTTAGCTGCATGGAACAGGATTTATTGTCAGGAAAGAGCGACTCCCTCTAGTGCCAAAGGAGCTTCCTCCTTCACAGCACACTAAATTCATATCCACTGAAAGTCATTATTTACTGATTAATATGATATTCTTGTTATAAAGTTGCATGTGGGAGTCCTTTTTTCTGTTACCTGGCTTTGTTGTATCTGCCAACACAAGTGTTAACAGGCACTAAAATTTAATAGAAAAAACACTTCTGTGCTTGCAAATCAGAACACTGTTGGGCATTGATGATTTTTTCTTTGAAACAAATGATGTTAAGCACACTGAAAAGCTTTGGTTTACATACTCAAACTCTATCACACTGGCACTAAAGCTGGCTAGCTGCCATCTTTGAAAGCTATTTCAGAACCCCCTGGCCTTTCATAATTTATAGCGAATGTATGATTTCCAACTAAACAAAAACTTTGAAATCAGTCACAGTTACTGCAGATGCAAAATTTGTCCTAGGTGTCAATACTTGGGAGATTAATATGCATAGACTCTACCACAGAATAACAAAACAGAAAGCTGAAACACCTTCATGGGAGTTTTTATCCTCTGCAGATAAGATAAATAAAGCCCTACGCCCTTGAGTTACAAACTAGCTGTGGCAGATCAGTTCCACGGGGACATTCCGTGCGAGCTTGGTATGCTGATAACAGGGTTTGGATGCTGCTGGTACTATTAGACTGCACATACTCTACATGAAGGTTACAGAGATTGTCACACTCGATGCAGAGAGGCTTTGCACACGTTAGGATTGCACAGTTTGCGTGTTTTCTGATGCACAGCAATGGAACAGCACGAATGTAATTGGTAAAGGCAAAAAGCCAGCCCACTGCTAGTGAGAAATAAGATTGCATGTCATTAAAGGTGACCAGAGGCAGCAGGGAAGCTGTCCTACCCCCATCACAGAGAGGTGACTATCCTGCAGTGCTAGACCTGCCCTCCGTCCTGAAGATACACTAAGCACTATGGGTGGAAAAGAGTAGTAGGAAATGGGGTTTAACAGAAAACATCTCACTAGACACTCCTGTTGCAATGCTCTAAAGCTTAGATAACAATCTGATGTCCAAAAATATCTATTTTTAAACGTTTGTAGGATCACTCATTATGACCTACTATCTAGAAAAAGGATGAACACAGGAAAAAAACCTGCTGCTCTACAGTCTTAAGGTCAGAAGCTGAGATACAAGCTGCCCTTCATGTAATATATGCAGTGGCCACTTACAAAGCATACATAATACACGCCCTGTGCAGACCCATAGCAGCAAGGTACGTCTCCATATGTTGCAATGTGGCAGGGCTCTGTACAGTCCACAAGCTAAAATAGCACAGAGTCGGCATACATAGAATTAGGGTCCCTACAGCGCGGACAGAAGAGGTGAAGACAGTGGGGCCAAGAAATTACGTGTCTATCCCAGCACAACGACCGAGTAAAATTTGTCTTCCTTACTCCTGTAGCCTGTACATTTTTTTCCTGAGATCACTGGCACTCTGTAAGTCCCACATAGTAGAACATGTGCAGATTGTATGGCCTTACACAACTGATACCCCCACAACCTGGTCTTCATGAACAGCCAGCTTAGCTGGGTACTCAGCTCAAAAGCTCGCAAACTTTCTTCCTGCTACGAAGAACCACCTATTTTGAGAATGTCACCTGAGATTTATCTAATTAACCAGCCTGACTGCCCAGGTGGAGCTGTGGGATAAGAGATTCTTGACAGAGTTAAGAGAATCACCTTAAGATGTCTATTACATATTTTGTGGCTAATGAAACATTGGGTGGCATAGTTGCTGAAGTTTTTACATTTTGCATGAAGAGTTAGTAAGCTGCTTTTTACTAAATACCATATTAGTTTTGCTTGGCCTGTAGAGTGTATTTTTGATATATAACATGTTGTAGATACAGATTTTGTTTATCCTACCTGATTTATTTTAATATGATCTCACATAGTAATGGTGATTTGCTCCAGTTCTACAACTAGGGAATAAGATGTTTTCTCTTCCAGTCTTAAATAGTTTTGTAATCTGGAATAATTTGCCCTTTGTACATACCTTCCTTGTATGAGTGAGTCATGTATTAATTGTTACTTCTTATGGCCCCTACTCCCTAATCTTGCATAACTTTACTCAAATAAACTGGCTCTGCGGCTGCTCAAATGAGTGAAGTCAGATAGGAAGACAAGTAAATTGCTTTTCCATGCAGCTGATCTTTGTCCTCTTGTTAGTCTTGCTCCTATTCTCAGCAATGCAGGATCAGCATAGGTGCATCCATGTAACTAAGAAAACAGTTATGTCTTTGCTGTGCTAAAAGTGAATCTTAAATAAGCCTGTGTGATTATAGCTTTTAAGGCTAGTGTAGAAAAATATTTCTAGCTTTAGCTGTCAGGAAACAGCAAGAATGAGCTGCTTTGCGAAGGAAGGTGAGCTAAGAGGACAAGGCAGGATGGCAAGCAGATGGGAGCAATACCCTTCCTAAAAAGGGTTAGTCCCACACTGCCTGGGCAAGAAAAGCAAACGAGGTCCAGTGACAGTAGCCAGGTTCAGCCAAAAGTCCACTGATGGGTCTGCAGACACCTGGCAGGTTCAAGGTCAACCCAGGGAGACAAGTCAGGAAGGCAAGGTCAGGGTTGGCAAGGTACAAAGCCAAGCATCGCATACATGCAACATAGTTCAGGCAGGAACTAACAGCAAGGCCTGAGCTGAAACGCAAGGGATGGAGTGTGCATGGATGGAAACGTGCATCCTAGTCCCATGTGAGGTTTCTCACAGCTCTTTCTCATGACCTAGCTGTTTACAGAGCAGTCTAGTCCAACATTACACAGTTGCGCCAGAGTTGCCTGTGAACAGAGGCAGCCAAACCCTGGGAGATGGAGAAGGAGGTCTAAAGGATGCTTACGGAGAAGGAGGGGTACAGGTTGGTCAAGGCAACTAGAGCCTGTGGGCTCACTGAGGGCTCTGATAGCAGCTTGGTCAAAAGGTTTTGTTAAAACTTTTTAGCTGTTCATTTCCATTTAAAAATTGAGTACTTCTCATATTTCTTGCTACATCAAATGTTCACGAATGCATATGCACCAGGGCTCTCATTTTGCTTAAAATGAGCCAACAGCTACTGTCTGATTTTAGTATTTTACATTGACTATTTCACAAGGAATTTATATTGTTTATTGGTTGATAAAGTTTATGTTGTGAAAAACACGTCCCATGGTTCTCAGTTCAGTTTCTCTTGATAGACAAGACAATTCACTAATTTGTTCCAAAAAATGACAATGACATATAATAAAATTTGAATGCCACAAAAAAAATCAATTATGGAACTGGAAACAATTTCACATAGTCTATGTCAATAAAAGCTATTATACAGTAACAAACTGACTCTCAGTCACACCTATTGAGAGCATCAGCTAAGCATATCATTGATCTTCCAGGAATTGCTGGGCATAATTATTTCTAAAAATCAGTCAATACATCTTTCTACAATAATTTAATCTGAATGTTTTCTTCAGACTGCATAAGACTGAATATCTGATATACGGAGAGAAATGAAGACACATATATCTAGGTTCACATTCACTACGTTGATGGAACTGCCTTCACTGTCTCAGTCCTTATTTTGGAAATCCTAAACTTCACATTTTGTTTTACTACAAACTTGTAGTGAAAGCACTGGGACTGTCTTCTAGAACCTTTTCAATCTGGAAAGCTAGCTATATGCTAGTTAAAATTCATTCTAGATGTAGTAAAAGTCACCAGAGCACAGTAGAGAGAGACTGTAAGTGATCTACCCTGATTCCGTATCATCGGATTTTGCATCAGATTCCGTTATGGATGAGAGAACTGTGCAGTCACTTAGCTGTGCTTCCCACCATGTGAATGTCAGCTACATCCATGAACTTCTGATTCAATAATTCAACTGAGAAGACAGTCATTTTACATCTTCACCAACTAGAAATAGTTTTCACTGCAAGTCCAGACACTTCTTTACTACCAGATCCTTCACTGGAACATCGTACTGGGGCCAAGTGCCCCTCCAGAGCTGCCCAGTGTCAGTATGATTCTAGCACACAGCACTGTACCTAACAATCCAAGAAACCAGTAGCAGTAAATAGCAATGCTAAGAAAACGCTAAGAGCTTGCAAGCCCACTCAAAACTCTCTTACGTTAAATTTGTGGGGGCAATGATGCCAACAAATGTGCAGTAGATCTGCAGTCATCTGTGGCGTTACAGTCATAAACAGAGGCACAAACCATTCCACTTGAGTTAAAGCAGAGTTTTCCTAATTGCAGCATTCCATTGGATAATGGTACCTGCAGAGAGAGACTTGGTATTCTTTTTGCTCCTAGGCGAGAACAGTTATGTCACTTGGACACTAGCCAGTGCAGTTTATCTAAAGATCCAGATTCTTATTTCATTAAACTTTTTTTTTTTCATTTTTTAAATTTCAATTCATTCCTCCTAAACCTCAGTTATACTCTATATGTGCTTGATAATGGCCCTGTGTAGCTACAGGAACACAGTTCTGTGGATTGGGGCTGCACAGTAGTGGAAGGCTCATTTTAGAGTTTTCTAAGAGATTCGGTCACTGCATTGTCTGGAAGGCAGAGCAACTATGCAAGCAACAGTTACCCACAAAGCAGAACTCAGCGATGAGAGCGGGACATAGCTGCAAAAAGCACCAGAGCGGAGGCACTACTTATTCTCTTAAGGGTCACATCAGAATTACTGATCTAGGCTTTGCAAATTGAATGCTTTATCAAAGCTGACTGTTAAACAGCAGGGAACTAGGCCTACAATCTTACACCATGACCATTCTCCTAGCTTCCAAAGACAAAGGTCTTTGTTATAGTTTGCTTTGCGGAGGAAAGGTTAGAAAGAAAGCATTCATAGCATGCCATCAGAGTGGTTCAGTAAGTAAGGGGAGACAGATGAAGACTAATTCAATTTTAAGAAGATAAGAATGGGAGATAGAAAAGAAATGGATTATTTTAGGCCATCTTTTCCCTTTCAAAAATAGGAAAAAAATCCACATATGTAGAGCAAAGCTTGCTTTTATTTTTTCTTTTGCAAGGAATATCTTTTGATACTGTTTATATATAGGACAGAGCAATGACAAACCATTCTAAAAATAATTCTCCACTGCCTAAAGATTGCAGGCAAGAAACACATGACAGACACCCTGTCCTGGTTCAGGCTAGGATAGAGTTAATTTTCACCTGAGCTGGGAGGGAAACTGGAGCTGGTGGCACCTGTGGCTGGGGGACACAGCTGGGATAGGTTACTAATTAGCCAACAGCTAGGATAGTTTACCCAAATTACCCCAAGAGCTGTTCCATACCCTGTGACATGATGCTCAGTGTATCAGTGAGGAGGGTGCTGCAGGGAGGTCCCAGGAAGCTGGGAATCAAGATCCACTGTGAGCCATTGTACTGTAAATTATGTGCTTAAGTATTTTCTGTTGGTTGGTTGTTTTTAATTTCTGTTTTCTTTTCTTGTTCTCTTAAACTTTTTTATCTCAACCCATGAGTTTTGCCTTCTTTACCAATTGTCCTCCTTTTCCCACTGGAGAGTGGGGGGAGTGAGTGAGAGATTTCATAGTTTGGTCCCAAGCAGGGCTAAACTACAACACACCCATATTTCCCAAAATCAGTGGTGTATTGCTCTCAGCCCACATAATTCTGTCTCTGTTTTATATTTGGGCTCGGTATTTCAGAATACAAATCTAATAGCAATAAATTACCTGAAAGAAGTACATCGTGTTGGGCAGGTAGAGGGAAAAACAATACCAGCAGAATCTGTAAGATACAGAAAGGAAGTCTTTATAAAGCTAAAATGAGAGATTTATTTTCCAGATTTCTCCTTATCTATTAAGCTTTATAATTTGTACTTGACCTTGGTTCCCAGCTAGATTAAAATTGTATTTATCTTGTAAGGTCTGTCAAAATGCGATATGATCTTCAAGTAAAGCTGCAAACATTCTTTCATCTTTGAGAACAGAGAGGTGATATATTTGGAAGACTGAACTATTTTGAAGGTGTCTGTCGATGTTGCATGAGGTGAGTAGTTTTCTAAAAATAAAGTGAGTACCTTTGCCTCAATTTAAGGAAAAATAAAATGGCTTTTAACCTTGAAACACCTTCATTTTCTTATTAACTTTTTATCCTAAAAAATGCAGAATGGTCAGCCAAAGTAGAGCAGAACTGGGAAGTCTGAGGTGAGAATGGGCATAAATGAGAAACACTTGAATAAAGGAGTAGAGAGGTGACAAAATAAGCACAGGTAAGAGGTAGGGGAACAGGTTATGTGAAGAAAGGATGAGGAGGAATAGGGAGTGGAGTTGATGAAGAGGAGGAAGTCTGAGTTGGGAGAGAAGGTAAAATGTTTGTTACTCTTAACATTTCCTGGCCTTGATGTGCATTTCTTTTTTGGGGACTTTAAAGCTACCTAGCAGTCACTGGGAATAAAAAAAAAATAAATTAAAAAAAAAAAAAATCCCCAAAACTAAAAGCCAAACCTAACTCCTTCCCATTCTGTACACCTTAAAAAAAAAAAAAAAAAAAAGTGGGACATGGAAAGCACTTTAATTCTGCTATGCAGTTAAATCTGTTTAATTTAGGCAGAGACCTCATCCTCATGTCTGTCTTTAAGGTGATTTAGAAACTGAGATGTCTTCTTAATTACTATATCTTAGTCCTCTTCCCTTTGAGGCCATCTACTCAGAGGGGCTGAGCTGTGCTGCCTAATCCATATCCGTAGCTAGGCTAAAGAGTTTATAAAGAAGTCACACAGTTTTGCCAGTCCTACACTTGCATAACAGTATATATGCACAAGAAATTCCTGCAAAATCAGCAGAATTTAGATGGACTTAAGATATGTTTCAAGATCTTAATATGTTCCAGTGCAATAATGACTTAATTATATATAAATCAGATTCCTGTCTTTTGTACAGAACACTAAGAATAAAATGAAACTTCTCTTTAATGCTTTTAAATTTATCCTAAGAAAACAGTTTTTATAATAATCTATTCAATGAGAAAATCAGCGTATTAAATGGAATTTTTCCAGGTAGATAATCAGGATTATTTTCAGAAATTTGCAGTTAAAGCTAAATATTTTAAACTATTGTAGCTCTCCTGTGTTTTCTAGTTGCCAGATGTTTCTACTTTGTATGGGACTCTTTGCAGTTGTAGATTAGCACTGTCATATCTTATTATCTCTGGGTACTGAGTTTTGAAAGGCTGTTGTCAGGTTTTGATAAATGCTTGGACACCAGACAAATAGAGAACTTCCTAGAAAAAGAGGAACAGGCGTCCAAGCAATATCTAGAATGGTTCAAATAGATTAATATAGATTACAGATTAAGCTGTAAGTGCAGTGACTCTGCATATAAGTAGTCTGGAGCATGCAATTAGAGAATCTGCATTTTGTACTGTCCTTATATGAGTTGTTTTTGTTCTTAATGAATGCTTAATCCATGCTGTCTTTTTCATCAGCATATGTAAAGCCAAATGAAGCACTGAAGAAAAAAAATGGCTCATCTCTATTGACATTGGACCAACAAACCACTTAAATACAGAGGAAAACTGGAAAGCAAGAACAGTTATCTCATTGTGTATTACTTTCTCCCCCATCCAAAATGTATTTTTATTTTCTTTATCAATCTTCATCTTTGTTTTTTGGGGTTTTTTTTGTTTGGTTTTTTTTTTTTTTTTGTAATGGAATTAGAGGTACCAAACCATCTGCTTTCTGATGTGTACTATTGTGTGTAGATATTGACTTAGTCTTTTGGGGTGTTGACAGATCAAATCTGTCAAATCTTAGTGCCTGCTTCACCTGTCAGAGGAGCTCATACTGCTGGCATAAGGGAACACGTGCTTCTGCCTCAGCTGCTTCCATACAAAGCCAAGAATCTAAGGGCCTTAACATGTTTAATTCAGGCAAACAGTTGTTTGGCTTGACCTAGGAGAACCTGTAGCTGTTGATCACTTCCCTTTGGCTGGTTCTTGTATAAGGTTCAGGAGAATGGAATATACACGTGAGTATCTGTGACTTCAGTTTATTGATTGTACCCAGACTCTCACAGCTACACTGTGAAGATATGCTCGTTTACGAAAGAGGCTGCTATTCTGATTTCCCTGAGATTACCTTTCAGATTGCTTTTAACCCATCTCACTAGCAATTTAAGGTAAGATGCCAGACTTTGAACTCAAGCCACTAGCATGCAAAAAGCCATTTCTTCTGGCAACCTTGAGAAAAATATTAAACTCTCCAGCTGAGGTTGGTATAGTCCACTAGCATGGGAGGACGGTATCTTCAATCAGTACAGCTAGATTGCCTGAACACTTCTGAGTCTGCAGATGAGGCATAGAAGAATATTTTTGTGTTCTTGCTAACGTTAATGATCTGGTAGCACTTGTTCTAACAGTAGAAAGGTTCTTCCTTTTTCTTCTCCGTTATCTGCAATGTTTTTTATTTAAAGGATTAGCCACTTTTTACCTCATATGCAGCTTAAATTAATCAATACTCTATTAATAGGTAAAACTCTCTATTTGGAATGGTATGAGTAGGCCTCTAGAATGTACTTTTATAATGCAGATGAGGATTCTTAAAAATGAACATGTGTTTACATTATATTTTGGCTGCTAACAGAGTTTATATAAACTTGAACTGTTTAACTAGACTGCAGTTTAGTTCATGGTGTGAAGATGTATATTAAAGTTCAGGTTGCAGGCTGACAGTAAGACAATGACAATTCTCTGTAAAACAGAAGTACACACAACCTCATAAAATGCTGCAGATTGATGGACTATAGCCTTCTAGGTTGCTGAAGAACTGTCAGATTTATGAGAAAATCTATCGAAATTAAAATTTGTCCTTATTTTTTATATTTCCCATTTAGCTTAATAAAGACTTATATTTTCTGTCTAGATTGTCAAAATGATCCTGAAATACTAAATATGTACTTTCTGCATCATTTTCATTCTCCTGTTGCTTATGTCATAGAATTATAGAATGGTTAGGGTGGAAGGGACCTTCAAAGGTCATCTAGTCCAACCCCCCTGCAGGAGCAAGGACATCTCCAACCAGATCAGGTTGCTCAGAGCCTCATCCAACCTGGCTTTGAATGTTTCCAGGGATGGGGCATCCACCACCTCTCTGAGCAACCTGTTCCAGTGTTCCACCACCCTCACTGTAAAAAAAAATTTCCTAATGTCCTTATTCAATTTTATAGGACTATTCCTTTCACAGTCCCCCCTCAAAAGTTAGGCTGGATGTTATCAGCTCTGGTCTCTAGACGCTTAAGGCAAGCACAAGCAAAACACTCCTGCACAGGACTCAAACAATAATGAGATGAGGATTTTCTCCATTAGGAAATTTCTCCACATCAGGAAATGCTACTAGTGAAAATGAAGATACTAGTGCAAGCAGATTGTATTTATGCATATTTGGGGTATTTCTTTTTCTCCCTCCTGGTTTACTTTAATGTGATGGTAAATCAGCAGTAGGGTAAATGAAAACCCTGCTTTTAAAGAGAAAGGAGAACACCAGGTAGCAGTTCACATTGCTTCAGTTATGATGACCCAAAAGGCAACAGAGCTGGTGGAACTTTTCCTTTCCAAAAGCATTTCAGGAACAGCTAGCACTCTTGCGAGAAACCTTGCTTTTGCCTCTGTACAAAGCAAGTAGCATTGTATCTGAGTGCTTCCAGGTTATTATTAAATACAGCTAAAGATGTCAGTAGACATATACTTTTGACAAAAGGGTTTCTCGCAGATTACTCAAAACCACCTTACCAAGCCAACAGCTCATCTGCATTTTTTTTCCCTTGGAGAAGCATGGGAGATGGAGAATTACATGGTTTTGACTAAAGGCTGAGGGGAAAGGACTCAAAAACATTCATATTTCGTGAAGATCCTCCTGGGCCTGACGTGCTTTAGTACTCGATCGGTTGGTTCCCCCACATTGGGTGCTTCATAGGCTCACTCCAAAGCTCTTTTAGCTTGCATGAGGAGAAAGGAAAAGGGTTTTGTTGTGGCAGTACATGGCGGAAATGTGTGGTGTTAGTTGAGGTGACAATAAGAATACGGCACAGAGCCTGCGGGGCTGACGGTTCTGGTCGAGGGCTCCCGCCATGGAGGGCGAGGCTAACGGCAACGGCCCCCGCGGGGCCTCGCCTTCCATGGCGGGAGCCCTCGACCCCTCCAGAGACCGGACAAGGGGGAGAGAAGGAGGGACGCGGGGCCGAACTACACTTCCCAGAAGCCGCAGGGGTGGAGGGAGGCGAGGGCGATCCCCTTGACGGCGGAGGCGGGGGAACGTGAAGGCGGGCGCCTCAGCGAGCCCATCGCCGCGGCCGGCGCTGCCATGGCGCTCTCCGCGGCTCCCCTCAAGGTCTGCATCGTG
>JAAGAY010145691.1:0-14595 GCA_011801015.1 Ardeotis arabs
GAGAGCAAGGAGGTGGTTGGTGACAGCCAACACGGCTTCACCAAGGGCAGATCGTGCCTGACCAATCTGGTGGCCTTCTATGACGGGGTGACAGCATCGGTGGACAAGGGACAAGCAACAGATATTATCTACCTGGACTTGTGCAAAGCTTTTGACACTGTCCCACAGGACATCCTTCTCTCTAAACTAGAGAGGCATGGGTTTGATGGACGGACCACTCGGTGGATAAGGAGTTGGCTGGATGGCCGCACTCAGAGTGGTGGTCAACGGCTCGATGTCCAAGTGGAGACCCGTCACGAGTGGCGTCCCTCAGGAGTCTGTGTTGGGCCTGGCCCTGTTCAACATCTTTGTCGGCGACATGGACAGTGGGATATAGTGCACCTTCAGCAAGTTTGCCGATGACACCAAGCTGTGTGGTGCTGTCGACATGCTGGAAGGGAGGGATGCCATCCAGAGGGACCTGGACAAGCTGGAGAGGTGGACCCGTGCCAACCTCATGAAGTTCAACCAGGTCAAATGCAAGGTCCTGCACATGGGTCGTGGCAATCCCAGGCACATATACAGGCTGGGTGGAGAATGGATGGAGAGCAGCCCTGAGGAGAAGGACTTGGGAGTGCTGGTGGATGAGAAGCTCAACATGAGCCAGCAATGCGCCCTTGCAGCCCAGAAGGTCAACCGCATCCTGGGCTGCAGCAAGAGGAGCGTGGCCAGCAGGGCGAGGGAGGTGATTCTCCCCCTCTACTCTGCCCTGGTGAGACCCCACCTGGAGTACTGTGTCCAGTTCTGGAGCCCCCAACATAAGAAGGACATGGACCAGTTGGAGAAGGTCCAGAGGAGGGCCACAAAGACGATAAGAGGGCTGGAGCACCTCTCCTATGAAGAAAGGCTGAGAGAGTTGGGGCTGTTCAGCCTGGAGAAGAGGAGGCTCCGGGGAGACCTGATAGCGGTCTTCCAGTACCTCAAGAGGGCCTACAAGAAAGATGGGGAGAGGCTGTTCAGTAGGGCCTGTTGTAAAGGGACGAGGGGTAATGGTTTTAAAATAGAGGGAGGTAGATTTAGATTGGATATTAGGAAGAAATTTTTTACAATGCGAGTTGTAGAACACTGGAACAGGTTGCTCAGAGAGATGGTAGATGCCCCATCCCTGGAAACGTTCAAGACCAGGCTGGATGAGGCTCTGAGCAACCTGATCTAGTCGGGGATGTCCCTGCTCCTTGCAGGGGGGTTGGACTGGATGACCTTTGAAGGTCCCTTCCAACCCTAACCATTCTATGATTCTATGATTCTATGAATACAAAAACACTTTCAGAAAAAATGTCCATTATAAAAAAAATCTACAAAATAGAGGGAAATAAAAACCTTTGCAGAATCCTGAAACACAATAAAACTGCTGCTGTCAGATCACACTCTTCACGCTCTTTGAAATGTATTCAAATAAAAAAAAAAAACTGTATGTTTGGCCGTTGCAGTCATTAATGAGAGTTTAAGCAGTAACGAGAGATTAAGCAGAAACATGGAAAGCAGGATAAATATTACATCTGTTCCTTAAGAAGGTCTTCTGTGAGGGCACAGCAGCCTTTGAGAACTTCTTTCTCTTTTGATATCCTGATCAAACACCCTTCAAGCACTGTAAGGACCGCAAGGAATTTGTCTTCCTATTTTTTCCTTTGCCCTCAAACCTGTTGCTCCCTATTTCCACGGTATTTCTGGTCTGGCCTCCTGGCAATGTCTCCTCACGCTGCTGTTGTTGAACTACCTCCAACAGCCATTGCTCTCTGTGAGGGCTGCAATCTCATCACAGCTCTTGCCAGTTAATTACTTAGCTGCAGCTAAGGAAGTAGCTACTGTGTCCATTAATGTTTATGACTGTTGCAGTATTGATTTATACACTACAGTACGGGACTTCGGTATCTCAAAAAATAGACATATGTGTGTGTGTATATATATATATCTATATATCTCTGTCTGGCATATAAAACTGAACTTTTGAGATGTGATTGGCAACTTTGACAGCTACGCAGCACAATGCCAACTGTGTTTTGTAGCCAGGGTTTTCAGTCTCATTGAAAGCTTGATGTCCTCTGCTACTGCTGGCTCATTACTGTAGTGTCCCTAGAGTAAACCTCTGTGCTGTCAGAAGGTTTATATTCTGTTCATATTCTCTTTGGAGCAAACAGGATTTTGTTTGAGTTGTGCGGTTTTTAAAAGATTACTTTGGTATCTCTTTCATCAAACTACTGGAAAAATGTGATTACCTTCATCAACATGTTCACAGTGCATAAGATCAAATATCATGTTCTCTGAATAATGTATTACAACCCACATTCTCAGTGTGGTCCACTGCCTATTATATTTTAATTTATCTGCAAGTCCAAATACCATGTTACTTTCCAAACAGCACATGTAATTATACTTCCTCCAAAAAACCAATCTTCTGGTTTTATTAATAAACTGGCTAATTTTGGTATAAAAGGAAGCAATGATGATACATTTTGAATAAACAAATGAATATTTTAAGGCTAATTTGTATTAAACATTAACTCATATTAAATAATCACATTTGCCCATCTTTTTTCATACTCTGTTATCTACTTAATTTAGTCAGTGGATAGCTAGGTAAAAGAACAAATGTGTGGGTATATTATATATTAGTAGGCATGCTTTAGCGGTTGCTTAAAAATTAGTCACTAAATCAATTTGGAAACAAACTGTTCTGAATAATTAACAGTATTTCAGGAACAGAGGTTTGAAAGGAACAAAAATAACAAGAAGAGCCATTCCAAAAAAAAATCAGATGAAACAGAATGTCTGTATTTTATTTTCTATTTAATAATCTATTTAATTGACATAATGATTAATCTGTAAGCCATTAATATATAATGTGCAAACACTAACGATACATTAATACTAGTTTTGTCTTTCTGTATGTGACATATAAAGCTTGTTCTATAGTAATATATTATAATTAAATAAATTCTTGCTTTCAGCTGAGAAAATTACAGCAAAGAAGATTAGAATTAGATTCAGACTGAGGGCAAGAAACACTCAAAACTCAAAAATAATATTTCTATGCATCTACAGACTTAGTTCTTTTCTTTAAACCAAAGTCCCTTTATGGAGGCTAAGCCTTGAACATAAAAAACACGAGACTTTTAAAGACACTGAAATTGTAAAACTGGTTTCCATTCCTAGATTTTCTAGAACAATATTTTGTTATTGTATCTTCCGATCCAACTTTTATATCCATGTTCATTGAGATCCTATATAAATGTACTATTCATGTAAGTCCAATTTAAGGACTGGAAATTTGTTCCAAGCACTTGTTGCTTCTCTAGATTAAATTATAGGACAGAAACTGAGCCAAAGCAAAAAAAAAAATATTGTCTCTGATATCTATGAGCAAGGTAACTGTCTTTTTGCCTTGTCAAGACATGAGCTAACACAATACTCATTAATATTCTGTTAGTGAAAGGTTGACAAAGCAAGGTGATGATCAGTGTCTCTAAGTTGACCTTTTGTAACAATGAAGTTTCATTTCATTTTCAAGATTTTAAAACTTGGTAAGAACTTGCTCTGTAAATCAAAGGGATGGATTAAAAAAAAAGGATGAAAAAAAATAACTCTATGATTTTTCTAGAATCTCAGCTTTTGGCAACAGCAATTTAACCTTTCACTAGTCTAGCATTGCTTGTGTTGTGCTGGTTTTAATAGTTTGCATTTGGATTATAAGTATTTTAAAAGCTGACATGTCGCTTACTAGTATTAATTTTAAAAAAATTTTAAATTTCTTTTCTAGCATAAATGACTAAAGTAATTACAATGTAATTTTTTTTTTCTACCAGCTACACCACACTTTTGCAAGTAGTAATTCAAATTTCAAAACACAGAAGTCATACTCCAATATTCCATATCTACAACTCAGGTAAGTAGGCCCAAATTAATTTTTAAAATAATGGAAATTAAATCTAGCATTGAGGAATGCCATGAACTCTTCCTAATAATGATCTTAGTAAGATCAAAACAAGTATTTTATTTCAAAGGTGTTATTTTTTTTTCTTGATATATAAGACTAATTTGTGGTCCACTTCAGCAAATACTCTATTACATTTTTAGCAAAACTACTGACAGGAATAGAAGTTACATTAAAGACTGATATTTTCTCTTAATATACATGATGTAACCTAGGTTGGAAAACAAAACAAAGCAAAACAAAAACCCAAACCTACCTGTCTGTGTTGGGTTTTTGTAGTGGGGAAGGCTACAGTGGCAGCTTCTGCAAGAAGCTGCTAGAAGTTTCCCCTTTGTTCGGTGGTCCTGGGCAGCTGCAGGGCAGACCCACTGCTGGTCTGGGCAAAGCCAATCGGCAAAGGTGCTAATGCCTGTGTGATAACATATTTAAGAAGGGGAAAATAAAACAGCACAGTGGGCAAAGAGGAGGAGGTGTGGGCCTTGCAGGCCTGCCCCTCCGGCCTCCCTCTAGGCAGCTGTCTGGGTCTGGCCTGGCCCAGTTTGGCCTGTCTGAGAGAAGAGAGGAGAGAAAAGAAGAGAAGAGGGGAGACGTGAAGAGAATACGAGATGGTGGGTGCCTGAGTCCAATTGTGATGAATTGCTTGTGAGAGGAGCAGCAGTGGATGCCAAGGTCAATGAGGAAGGAGGAGGAGGAGGAGGAGGAGGAGGAGGAGGAGGAGTAATACTGCTCCCAGTAGAGATTCCCCTGTAGCCTGTGGTGCAGCCCATGATGGAGCAGGTTGTCCCCCTGCAGCCTATGGAGGCCCACGGAGGAGCAGAGATCCACCTGCAGCATGTGGAAGACCCCGCACTGGGGCAGGCAGATGCCTGAAGGAGGCTGTGGCCCATGGAGGGCCCATGCTGGGGCAGCTGTTCCTGAGGGACTGCATCCCATGGAAAAATGATGAGTGCTGGAGCAGTTCATGAAGGACCGTAGCCTGTGGGAGGGACCCCATGCTGGAGCAGGGGAGGAATGTGAGGAGTTCTTCCCTGGAGGAGGACGGAGCAGCAGAAACAACGTGTGATGAACTGATCACACCCCCCATTCCCTATTCCCCCTATGCCACTCGGGGGAGGATGTGGAGATAGTTGGGAATGAAGTTAAGCCCAGGAAGAGGGAAGAGATGAGGGCAAGGTGTTTTTAAGATGTGTTTTTTTTCTTTTTTCCCCTCTCATTATACTACTTCAGTTTTAGTGTCAAGAAATGGAATTAGTTTTCCCTAAGTTGAGTCTGTTTTGCCCATAACGGTACCTGTTGAATGATCTCTCCCTGTCCTTATCTTGACCCTGGAGCCTTTTGTTATATTATCTCTTCCCCATTCCCTCGCAAGTTGGGAATAACTGCACAGGGCTTGGTCCTGAGCGGAGTTATACTATGAAGCCGATCTAAAACATCTTAAAACTAAATAGAAACAGAGAACCAGAAAAAAACAAAATCTACACAATTCTTCATCAATAAACATCTTATCTTGCTGAAAGATAAGGAGTCAGCTCAGTTTATGTTCCTCTCTTTCTTTCTTTTTTTTTCTGCTTGACTTTGCAGTAAATTTCACTGAGATGTTCTTTGTAATATTTTTCTGGGAACTGAATGGTGGGACATAATGACCACTGATGGCAAAACAGTCAGTTTCTTCTAACCTTGAGTAAAACACAAATCAAAGATCTAGATTTCAAAGAGTTTTCTTCATACTTTTACCCAGAGACGCTAAACCAAATTTGCTACTGACAGAAATATTTGCAACTCTCCCAGCTGAATTGTACCTATATGATGACTTGAGTAATTGTTCACAACAAAAAATTACAACTTTACAGGCTTTAGCATAACAATACTGTTTACTAAAGCTCTAGTAACTATGTCTCTTCTAATAATCTCTTTATGACTTTATTTAAAGTAAACTCTAACTCTTAGTAACATAAACAGGCAGAGTTTATATGCCACATCTTCACATAAATTACTCCCATGCTTGTTATTGAACATTATTTCCCCAGTATCGTACATGACAAAAATTTCCCACAAGAGAGATATTTTATTCTCCCTATGGCTGTTGGGAGATTGCTGACAGTAGAAAGAAAAACTGTTAATATTTTTCATATAGTTAGACACAGAAGCCCTTTTGTTCAGATTTAAACATTTTTAACACGAGATTAAAGGCTAAAAAGTACAGAATTAAAAATAATTGCACAAAAGTTCTCAAACATTTATAAGAATTGTAAGCTAAATTGTAACCAGAGAATTATTTTCAAAGTCTGCTACAACAGGTTAGGTAAAAACTGGCTTTTAAGTGTGAAATAATGAAAGAAAAGAAGGAAAGGCCTGAAGAGCGATGTAGCTTTATGAACTATGCTGGGAGTAAAAGGTTAAGCATTCAGCACAATACTACATTTTCAATTGTATCCATCAACACAGTTAATGGAGAGTTTTCAGTAGAAATTGCTGTTTAAATGAGAACCTCAAAACTCACGGAACAACAATTAATTTTGTTTTGCATGTACTCATGCATGAAACAAGTACACATTCCCTTCAAAGTATGTTAGACTGTTCCTGGGCTTTAGCAGTTAAACTGGGTTTATTACCTGATATTTAAAACAGCCCCACTTCTTTCTGGCATATGATCTGATAAATACTCTTGGAAAAGCATATCAGCTATCCTGGTACTTACATTAGACAGATGAGCCAGTTCTATCTCCAGGAAAGAATCTGTAGTTTTGGGCTCGGGTCGTATAGTAACAACGATGATTTTTGAATTAACAACTGTAAAATTCCTGGGGGGAAAAAAAAAAGTAAAAATGATTTAACTTAGAATGAGTTTAAATGAAGCTTTTGATATTACATTTAAAGTAGTATCTCATGGATATTTTCTGTAACTTTAGCTGACAAATATTCAAGGAGAAAACATATTTGTTTGGAAGTGGTGAAAACACTCAATCGTTACCAAACATACTTGACACATTAAAGACTGAAGAACAACAATGGTGGCAGAAGTGCCATTCCTTAAAGAACAGTTTACCAATTAGAAGGGTGTATTGATGACACAAACATTCTGTCAATGTTTGAATATATATCATTCGCTTCTCTGAACATGGACCCACTAGCTATGTTTTATAAGAGACAGTCATTTTTCTTCCAAGTGCTGTGTTGAATTTTTTTCTGACTGTTAACTGTAAAATTGTGAAGATGGATGAGTGCAATGGGAGATTCTACAGTTCTCTTGATTCTGTGCTCGTGAAAAAAAAACCTACCTGTTTCTAATTTTTTAAAAAAACATTGCATTTGGTATATGTGTGAGCAACTTAATCATCTAAATACTTTTAAAAATATAATCCATAGTTGTGCCCTGACTGAAATCCCACCAAAACACATCAAGTTTTAATCATATATGTGATATTAGATTTGGTTTTATGTTATTGTACCAGGGTACTGAAAATAATAATTTTCTGTTAATTTCTCTAATACATCATCAATCTCTCTTTTCAAGTAAAACATGGATCACTATGTTTGGCAGCTACCTTTCTAGGACAGACCTAGTATTGCCAAGGTTATGCTAATACAGGCATAAAGACATGTTGACATGATGTTCATGTCTGAGACTCTTGCTTCTTATGACCCTGTCAGGTTTAGAACAGCCATCAGTTTAAATCTATTTCTGGTGATCATTATGGTATTTCCTTTGTATGTAATGCTGCTTTCAACACCTTCTGCTGATCACTGATAAACAAACATAAAACTTCACAGAAAGACATATTTACAGGTAGATGTTATCAAAAAAGAAACTAGGCAGTTTAGATGTAGTTATAATAGACAGTATAAATATTCTTTTGTTGTTGTTTAATTGCTTATTTTCTCTAGGGAAATGGTATTTCGGAGAGGATTCCATTTTCCTGGATCACTGAAACAGGAATTGCCACGGCTACAGTAATAGAAACTTAACTCAGTGGGCACTTTACTCAGCACAAGGAATGAAATTATTCTTCTGGGGCAAGGTACAAATTGCAGTCCAATTTTACTCAGCTAAATTACATAATGGAAATATAATGGAAGTAGCTTTCTATTTTACTTAATTCCTATTTCTTCCCTTTGGTTGCACTTTAAAGTTTCACACATCGTTGATGAAAACAGATGTCTCCAGCAGACTAACATTTAATATTCAGCAAACTTTCAGTGCATTCTGTAGAGAAGCAGTAATGACAGTACCTTACTGTACATACAGTAGCTGAATATCTATAAATGTTCCCAAGTAAGGCAAAAAAAGAAAAAAAAACCACAACTGACAAGACTCCAAATAAATACAAAACTGATTTCTCTCACAAATCATGACAGGTGGAAAAAGAGCTTACTAGATTAAAAGATTTTGTCCCTTTTGGAAATTCACATAAGCCAATGTAAATACCGATACTTAAGTAATTGATCACAGCCAGAGTTTGTGACTGAGAAATGTTTCCTTGCTGTATCTAATTTTGGTACAATTCTGATGGTTCTAGGGTGAGATCCAAAAGAGCACTGTCCATTAATTTTGCTTCAGTGTCATTAAAACCCTATCAATCCACTTGTGTTCTCAAGAACTCCTAGCAGACTGATTCAGCAGAAAATAAATGTAACTGGCTATATCGCTGTGAAATGAAATCTACATCACTCATTGCTGTCCTGTCTGGGCTGAGTTGCATATCTCATATTTGAGTGCTCACATAGTCCCTGGAAGAATGCAGTCTGTCAAGTATATACTGAACTCACATAACTCGTTCAGATGACACTAAACTAAAGCTCAAAGCACTGTAGTAACAGGAATTTCCGTCAAAATCACTGGTGCAGTACCATTGATATCTTTGTTGAAGATAATTTTTTCAACAACAGCTTAGTGTTGAGAACAGTTATTCAGGAATTTAAGTAATTATCTTTTACAAAACATCCCAAGAGGTGGAATATAAGAGTTTCAGTCCCCTTCATGTTGGGAATGACATGAAATGGGAATGATCTATCTCATGTTTCCTGGGCATGATCTTACAGCTTTTTTACGATAGGTGGAGAGTGACTTCACAATTACTTATTTCTCCTTCATCAAAAAAGTCTGAAATTTATCTTTAACAAGAAATGAACAGGATGGTGCTCTGCTGACTGTCCAGAAAAATGCACATCAAGGTCAAATTTCGTAATCAATTACTCAAAACGTATATTCAATTCCTTGGGAACTATGATTGAATAAATCCTTGAAGATTCAAGATAACAAAGTTTGATTGAGTAAAGGCTCAAGAAAAGCTTCCAGAGCTGGTGTCGTAGTGTTTTTTCATTAATCTGAATTAATGACAGTATTAATAATATATTTTACTAAGCCGTTTTTCTATCTGGGTATACATTTTGAGGGTATTCTTTTATATTAGGGTATACATATTGGTTCTGTGTGATATGAAATTCAGGTTTTCTTTTCTTTTTAGAATGACTCCATGTTGCTCAGGAAAAACGAACTATGAATAAGGCATGTTGCTATCTCAAGACAGCATGAAAGAAGTTATAGTTCAATGTGTAAATGTTGTACAGATTACAGATGCTACAGCAGTAACGCTATGCAGTAAAAGCCTGTCTGAAGTACTCCATCCTCAGTCTAACCAAGCTGACCTAAGGAAGTTTAAGGGCCTTTTTAGCTGGACAGAACCCAAAGGAGGGGGTTAGGAATGATTTTTCAAATGGGGAGAGAGAACATTTTAATGCAGGAAATTATAGCAGGAAAAGTACGGTGGTTGTTTCAGTGACGGGAAGAAAAGCTTGCTACAGCAAAATAATTGATTCTTTATTTGTTCTTATTTACTAAAGGAAAAGTTAAAATCTATCTTACAGCATGGCAATATCCAATGTATTCCTTCAGAGTGCTCAGGAGAGAAATCATATATAATATCTTTTAGATTAATATTATGCTGAGAATCAATTTTCTGTGAACCTAACAATAACATAAATGTGCTCAGGGATGCAAGAGCTATGGAAATAATATACAGTCTATGGTTCTGAAAATATTCAATATTTCAATATGTGATTTTAAAAAGTCCATATGACATTACAAAAACAGTGCAATGCAGCAAAGTATATTAGGAAATAGAATCAAATGAAGTTTATTTACTTGTGCATGGAAAAAACATTATTCTATTTTTATAAGGAAGAATAAAATACTTTTATCTTCTTTTCCTTAACCTCCTGTTTACAGTCTTGGCAAAATTATCTGAATAAAATACATGTACCACTAGTATTAAACACATTGTCCAAAATGTTCTATATTAATGTAATTGCCAAGTTCTCATCTTATACTGTGTTTACAAGACTTACTTTTAACAGACTCTATGCCAGTAAAAACAAGAAAAATCAAGTCCATATGGTAAAATGCAGCTAATTCTGGAGTTTGTGAAATATATAGTATAGGCTGCCCTAGATAACGAAATCCTCATTTTACTGTCTGAACACCTGTGACATACCAGATGGGGATTGATTCTATGATTAGGTGCTTTGAAAGATTTTCCCTAAAGAATACTGAGATATTTTCTGTTTATTTGTTTGTTTATTTTAAATGAGTAAGTTCCTTGTGTTGATGCAGAAGCTTGCATACCTTTTAGTGCTAATATTAAGGAATGTATGGGAATGTGTGTCACCTTTATTCTTCTGAAAACTACTAAAAACAGGTGTTATACAATCAAATATTTACCTTACTCCTACTCTAACTCCTGTAAAGGCAGGGACTGAAATCACATGGGAAGCGGTGAAGCTTTCTGGATATTTAACTGCAGGCAGTAGAAATCAACTTTTATCTGGTTGTCAAGGTGTAAATTATGTAGCCTTTGAACTCAAATATGAGCCCATTTTACTTATTCTACCTTTGTTTATTGTTTCTTTTATCTTTATTCCCACCATTAACACATTTTGTCAACTGTCATTTTGTTTAGAATAGCATCACATACGACGCTTATCCAGAATTGTTTTTTAGTTCCTACATTATTCATAGCTACCACATTTCTAGGTATCGTATCAAAACTAGATGATGTTACCTCCCCTCATATTTTACGATGTTTGCTCCATATACAATGCTATTGTAGTGAAGCATTTCACTGTGTTCAGCACTAATATGGTTATAATACCCCATAATAAAGGTTCCTTTAAAACCTGCATGGCATGTTTGCAAAGAGAATAATAGCTCAACAAATTCAACACTAATCACAGTTGCAGCTTCTTTTTTCCAATTCAGAATTCCTTCAAAATGAACATTAAAATGGTTTGAGTGCGTTAAAATGCATTCAATAGTATTTAGTATCTTCATCAGTGACATAGACAGTGGGATTGAGTGCATTATCAGCAAGTTTGAAGGTGACACCAAGATCAGTGGTGCAGTTGATATGCTAGAGAGAAGGGATGCCATCCAGAGGGACCTTAACAGGCTTGAGGAGTGGGCCCATGTGAACCTCATAATGTTCAACAAGGTCCTGCACCTAGGTTGAAGCAATTCCCAATATCAATACAAACGAGGGGATGAAAGGACTGAGAGCAGCCCTGAGGAGAAGGACTTGAGGATACTTGTGGATGAAAAATTGGACATGAGCTGGCAATTTGTGCTTGCAGTCCAGAAAGCCTCTGGACTGGGCTGCATCAAAAGAATCATGGCCAGCAGGTCAAGGGAGGCGATTCTCCTCCTCTGCTGTGCTCTTGTGAGATCCCACCTGGAGCACTGCATCCAACTGTGGGGTCCCTGATACAAGAAAGGCATGGACCTGCTAGAGCAGGTCCAGAGGAGGGCCACAAAAATGAGCAGAAGGCAGGAGGGCCTTTCTCCTATGAAGAAAGGCTAAGAGAGCTGGGGTTGTCCAACCTGGAGAAGAGAAGGCTGTGGGGAGACCTTATTGCAGGCTTTCAATACTTAAAGCGGGCATATAAGAAAGACAGAGAGAGACTTTTTACCAAGGGCTGTAGTGACAGGACAAGGCACAATGGTTTTAAACTGAAGGACAGTAGATTTAGATTGGACATAAGGAAGAAATTCTTTATGATGAGGATCGTGAGGCACTGGAACAGGTTGCCCAGAGAAGCTGTGGATGTCCCATCAATGGAAGTGTTCAAGGCCAGGTTGGATGGGGCTTTGAGCAACCTGATCTATTTGAGGATGCCCCTGCCCATGGCAGGTGGGGCCGATTAGACTGTCTTTGAGGATCCCTTCCAACCAAACTTTTTGATGATTCCATGAAAACAGTTTGCAACTGTGACACCTTTGAGGTACATGAGATCAAATTTTGAGTATGAATGCAATGAACGAAGAAATCCAGCATGATACACTTCTTGATGAGATAAGAGATATAAGCTGTAAAAATTTCAGTATAACTTCATTATAAATATTAAAGAAGTGCAGGGAAGTACTGAGGCGCTTTACTCTGAACAAAGAAGATACTAGAGGTACCTGGGAATATGTTATATTTTTATATCACAGATTAATAATGAATTTTATGCCTTATTCACATGCATAAGAGAAAGTAATAGTGTTCATTTCCTTTTCTTGGGCAGCTGAGAATTGGATTCAAATAATACTGAACATATTCAGAGGCAAAGTGGGATATCTTCATATTTGAATTTCTAAACACTTCATTTATGAATAGATACATGGAGATTTTTAGACCATTTTGCTTTAGAAACTTACAAAACCTCTCTATGAACTGTATTGTACAGAGAAACGGTCAAATTTGCTGTGTAAATCAGTAACCAGATGAAAGTAGAACAGATAAAAGCAAAAAAAAAAAAGGGGAACTGAGATGGACTTTCTCATAGTCCATAGTACTTAAGTTGCTGTACTTTTATGTCCCTATTCTGCCCCTACTCCTGCTACTTGGGATGCTATTGACTCTAGGGAAAATGTAGTAAGGCCTATAAATCTCACTTTTCTAATGGATTAAATAAAAGTCCTGAAAGGTTTTTCATATAAGCAAATATACAGTATTCAAAGTTCACACTTATTTTCTGTAAATTAAAAAGTACTGAATTATGAGAACTGAAAAGGCATGATCATAGACTGTGGTTCACAGTATACAGGTCTGAAAGGTACATGGCTACCTCGATGATTTCCTAGGATTGGCAGATTGGCTCTAAGGAAAGATATGTTGTGTCTAATTGTCTAATTATTATGTATTACATATTATAATAACATATATAATATACAATTATATAATAATTATTATATTATATCTAATTATCTAACCCCTAATCATTGTCTATAATCCTATCCAAAAAGGACTGACTACAATAGCCATTTGGCTTTGTCTCTTTGAATATGGGAGAAAAGAAGAAAAAATATCTCTCGCAAACAGCTCTTCCTTCCTAGCCAGTTTCAGGAACCGGCACAACAAATGGAAAGTGCTTAGTGACATTTCAGAAGTGGATGAGCTGGCATTTGTACTGTGCCTTAAGCATAGATGGCTCATGCTAGCACTTCCCAGGCTTCAGGTGTCCTCTATGGGCATCACTGTTTGAATTGCACTCTACCTCAGAGAGATTTCTGTCCCCAACATTGCAGCTGCTCATTGCACAGTGTATTGCAACTTTACTGGGAAGTGTTTTATTTTTTGTTAGGAGTGAGACTTTTTTTTTGTTTTCAAATATATTTTGTCAAAAACCTGTTGGTTTTCCATAAAAATTTTTGTTTCAAATACTGTAGTTTTGGTTAAATAGGGTAGGGAAAGGTGATCTGATGTCTTCCTAATTACTATCCAATCTAATTATTAAGAGTTCATTAGCAGCTATTATGACACAATCTGGACCCGTGTCTGTTACCGTAAAAGGACATTAGTAGACCAATGGTGCACAGGATCATGTGAAATAAGATAGTATTAATGGATCATGAAATGATCTTAACCAGTAATTTGAGAAGAGAGGGGGAAATGTTTATTTCCAGATTGGCTGTTATCAGGTACAGAAAGGAAAAAGTGAAACAAGAGACTCTCTTATTTCTTTATGAATGTATATGGCCCACATAACTGACATACCACAGCTGTTCAGGCACATGAATATCTTGTTTCTAAAATGGATCCTCTCTATAGCTCTGCTATCCCTTCTGAGTACTACTTGTACTGAAAAAGTACTTAGAAAACTACTACTAAAGAATTCTGTAGAAGTAGAGCAGACAACCTTAGCACATCAGGTTATGATGTCGTTACTAGATCACTTATACTAACTGGACAAACAGTAGTTTGAAGCACAAATGGCCTGAGCATTAACGTGCATCAGTGTGCATACTTCTAATCAAACATTTCTGTAATTAAGCTTAATATTGATTACATAAAATATAAATTAAGCCAATTTGATAAAAAGGCTATTTCCATCATACAAATTACTAAGTGTGAAGGAAACACAAATATACACATACATAACAGGGAAAAAAAATCCAACAATACCAATATGCAAACAGTCTTGTTTGTTTGCCTTTATCCTGACATATTGTGTAGTTATGATCCTGAAATAGTCTAATTCATATTGTATTTATAAAATTTCTTACCTCAAAGTGGGCAAAATGAGTTCTAAATTTTTGTATAGCACTGCTCCAAGTACAAATACAGTTGATTCATCTAGTTCTGAAAAAA